>JAOQGH010000006.1:777930-796236 GCA_025769975.1 Gallinago jamesoni
CTGTGACTGCAGGGGGGCCGGACTAGATGACCTTTGAAGGTCCCTTCCGGCCCAGATGATTCTATGATTCTATAATTTTGCCCAGGTCACGTCTTCGAAAGACACTGTCCCCCCAAAGGCTCCCACTGGGTGTTCTCACCAGGCACGGCAGATGCCACTAAAAGGATCACAATCACCAGGCTGAGGAACAGACACGGAGCTGTGACAGCCAGCTGGCCAGCGCCAGCAGAAGGACCAGAGCAAACCTGCTCCAGCAACAGCTTTGTTTCAGGTACCACTTCCACTGTGGGCACAGGAGCACTTGATGCTGCCCTGTGAGATGGTGCAATCTGGCAACCTGCAATACAGGAAAAGTCTGCGACTTGCTCTTCAGTCCCCTTGGGGATTTCTGCACGTACCACTAATACAACGGAGTTTCCCAGCACAGCCCCTTCCCTTCCGCAGGACTTCTCATGAAAAGATTGTGTGTTTTTGCTCTTATGTGCCCTTTAATTACAACTGCTGGTAGGATGACACACCACAGGTTCAAGACTCCCCTCAAAATAGGGACTTCACAGCTTAAACAAGCACTTCTCCTTTGAAATCAAGGTACTTTCTCTTCCCTTAGACAGCTAAATCCAAACAAGAAAGCCCAGCCTACATCAATAACAGACATTCAGAGCCCAATACACTTTTCACCTGCCTGAGTTAGAGGCAGCAAGGCCCTTAGCGGCGTGGCAGGGTGGGAACCAAAGCAGGAATGGGAAGGATACAGAGCACTGTGTTATCCCAGGGACAATATAACTCCCTAAATCTAATAACATTACTTTATCAAGGCACTGTACTGCACAAGCTGCAGTACCAACCCGAGCACAGCAGAGTCAGAGCTGGCATCAGTACCAGAATTCGCAATTGCTTGGTTAACAGACCGTCAGCTCAGCCAGGCTACAACTTCTACGCAAAGAGCCACCTCTGACCTCAGCTCTGTCCCTCCCTGGACACAACATTATTCCCTCCTCCTGCAAAAGGGAAAGAGACAGCACACAGAGTCTTGTGGAAATCAGGTCCGCAGATGGAAGAGTTGCCTTGCTGCAAGATGAGATTTGTCTTTGCCCAGGCCCTCCCTCTATACCCACAGTTACTTGCTGGGTTTGCACACATATCCATGGCCTCTGGATGTCACCGGGTCACCGGAGAAGGTGCACAGAAACAGGGGACACAGAGCTTTCCTTTCTAGAGTAGTCACCTCTTAGCTGCTAGCAAAGGGCATGGATAAGAAAAATTCAAGCCAGTAGCTCCCCTGACAGAGAAATATTAAGCACTGACACTTTCTAGAAGCAGATGATCTCCCCTCCGTACCAGGCAGGCGATGAACAGCCTTGTGCAGGTGAGAGAGGTGTTTGCAGAGGACTGAGAAGAACCAAGCACATTGTCTAGAAGCACAAAGGACTCAAATACATGGAAAGAAATGCTGATACCCCAGAAAGAGGAGACAAAGTTAATTGCCCTGCAGGGATCCCAGCCATCACGGTCCAACCCATTGGGATTGTAGGGAAACTGCCCAGGAGTATGGCAGACACTGATGCAGGCAGATACTCATCACACCAGGACTTAGCAGCAGTTCCACAAATCACGAGGATCTCAGCTTTAAAAAAAAAAAAAAATAAGCCAAACACCCAGCACTGAACTGTATCACCAAAGGAAATAACTCCCACACAGAAAGGACATAAAAGTCTCAAGCTGTGACAAACCCTGGAGTCATGCCACCCCTCACACTGTGGGAGCACCAGAGGGGCAACACTGTGGGAGCACCAGAGGGGCAGCAAGGGGCTGACAGACCCAGACCTACCCAAGAGCGTAGGAAAGTTGACAACAGGACTCCAAAACACAAGCTGCACTTCAGCACAGCCAGAGGGAAAATGTTACACCCCAGGACACAGGTAATGCACAGCAGACACAGCATCCTCAGTGGGACAAAAAGTATCTCAAAAAAAAAAAAAAAGAAAAAAGTCAATCTCTGATGTTTCCAGAGGAGATTACCAAATCCCACTTAGCTGTGTGTGTGGGGTGGTCACGTTACAGCTGTTCTTCCCCCCCCCCCAAAACACAGCCTTCTGCTCTGCTCCCCCACCCCCACCACCCACCCCCCCCCCGGGCTGCTCCGTTTCACCAGCAACTTCAGCTTCCCCAAGCCCTGTGCCTGAAGATACTGACTTCCACCGACCCACCCTGACCTTCAGGGCAGCACAGGCTTTTTGGTTGCACCCAGATGCCATGGGCTCGCTCCAAAGATTTCAGCAAGATGAGAGTATTTTAACCTTTGGGGAATTCAGGGAAGGAAGGCAGAAGTGCTGCAGCCCTTACCTGGTGGGAAGCAGGAAGGGGGCTGTGCAGCCCTGGCCAGAAAGCAGAAGTACAAGCCAAAACCATGCCAACTGGGGTGAGGGGCAACGACCCTGGGGCTCCTTATGTCCTTCTAAATCTACAGCTGAACCCCCGGGGTGACGAGGAGCCCCTCAGGTGATGATGACGCCGGGCAGTACCAGCAGGGAAGCCGTGCTGCAGGCAGCACTGGCAGCCAGCCACGCTCTCCCTGAGTACCCTCCGTGAGATGTTCTCAAAACTGGGTGTAGGTGCCTCATAAACAAGATACTAAACAGGACAATGGCTTCTCTTGATCACTTAAAAGAGTGACATGGAGTTCTACCTGGCTCTGTCATGCCGTGTGCTGCTGGTACCAAGGGTTACATGCCAGCAATAAAGTAAACTTCCACTGAATACTTTGAAAGATTTTTAAAAAATCTAATTTATTGTGAATCCAGGCAATACAGTTGAAATAATAGAGGTCACTGAATAGATTTTTGCTGGTTTGCCACAAGGCCCTCATCCACTCAGAGAAAGCTGGCTGCTTCAACAAGTTTCTAGAATAAAACAAAACAACAAAACCCTCTGAAGCTTCCAGAAGGAACAACACAAACTGCACCCCTCGTTCAGAGCAGTCCTCGGTTTCAACAGAGACTGTCAGAGAAAGAGGCTGGCAGAGTCTAAACAATTGAACTGACTGTAAAGTAGAAATGCTTTGAGGGTCCTTACCACAAAGCTGTCACTCACAAGCAGTGTCATGTCCAAGCACGTTCTACCAGAGAGAACAATTCCACAATTTCATTTTGCAATGAAGAACTGGTCAGGTTGGAAAAGGAACAATGACCCTGCTTTCCAGTCAGCACTGTCTGAGCCACGAAATGGAAGAAAGCCGAGCTGCAGAGAATTCCCTGCCGTGAATGTGGGCTTAAGTTCAGATACAAGACTTTGCCCCCAAGCAGATAAGTTGTGAGCTGTGTCTACCTATGCCTCTGCTGCTACGACAGACTCCTCCAAAGAGGGGTGGAGCTGACAGCACTTAGCAAAATCACCAGATTTGGCCTCTTGCTATGTCTCAGGCCACCACGAACTCATACCTTGCTATCAGGGCAGTCCCATCTGCTTTATTCCTAGCTATCACCATTCCCAATGTTTCAATACATCCCAGTCCTCATCACCATCCCCCTGTGAACGCAGTGTCCGCCCCCTGCAGTGCGCTCAGATCTGCACCCTTGCAAGAGACAGCACGGTATTTCTTTACCCCAGGAAAATAAATATTGGCAAATAAAGCCAAACTCTGTTGTGCATGGCCAGGACAGCTGACCTTCATGGGGTTTAGATGCATAAGATTAGCTGGATCAAACACGCCGTTGAGCAGACTCCACCTAGAACATAAGTGATATGATCCACGAGGGATGGAAGGTTGGTACTGCTCTGAAATCAGGGACTAAAAGGAATAAGGCACCTACAAATGCACTCAACAAAAAAGGAAGCTCTGGGGCCGATAACACGGTACGTGTTGAAACACAATGTACAGACACAAGACTCTCCTCTCTTGGGACAGGCTTCTTCTTCTTGAAGAAGAAATTTGAGGGTATCTCTCAACTGGGAAAAGGCGACAAAGTCAAAATAATAAGTAACAATAAAGTTATTATCTCTGCTAAGAGCAGGAGCCCTCTGTTTAGCTTTGTTGTTGGTGTGTCCCTTCAACACTATCTTCCCCCAGGAGAGGAAAGACCCTGCCTTCAAAGCCACCATAGATGACCCAGGTCTGCAGAAAGATCCTGCAAAACAAATCCCACACAAAACTATTCCCGTGATTCAATTCCCAACCCCAGGGAAGGAGAAGGAGCAGGACCCCCTCCCTCCAGCACAGAAGCAGACCCAGGCACAACAGAGGAAGCGAGGCCCCAGACCCAAACCCCAGCACAACTTGGGGATAGAGCTGCTGGGGGCCATGTCACATCAGAGGAGTCTGAACAGACCCTGAAACTCCATGTGTGTCAGACCCTCCTGGCAGCTGCCAGAGAGACCAAGCCAGAGGGAAAGAGATGGCAGGTAAGGGAGTGTGCGTGCGGGCCAAAAGGGACTCCAAGAGCTTAGAGACACGGACTCCCTGGTAGCATGTGCTCTCTGGCAGGAAAACAGGCTCATTTCAACCGGGATTCAACCTCTGAATGCTTTTCAGTTTCATTTCAACACACATTCCCAGTGAAAAGAGATGGTCCTGCGCAAGCAAGGAAGGGGGCACCAGGCCGGCACACAGAGCAGCACAGAGACCAACTGCTGCCGGAGCCTTTCGAATCCATCACAACATCCAACGCTTCGGCTGCAAAACAAAACTTCTCACACTGGGCAGTTTCCTTCCTTGCAGAAATTCATCATCTGCAACAAAAAGCACGCCCGATTTCCTTGGACCCACGGTGCAGATGCGGTCGTATTTGTTGCAAAGGCGGAAAGCAAGACAGCAACCAAACAACACACACTCGAAAGTAGGCCCAAACAGGCGTTTACTATTTATAAGCTAATCATCTGATCCCTCCTCAGGGAAATCCTATCCTTTCAGGCTGGTGGGAGCGCGCGTAACTGCACAGCCGTGGCAGGACTGCCAGGGAGGAACAGAACAGAAGCAATTACACTGGCAAGGAGGAGCCTGGAGTACCAGGCAAAATTCCTTCCTGCTCCATAACAGCACAGGCATCCTCCTGGAGAACAAGCCAGGGATTATGAGCAGGGATTAATCTGTTACGCTAATTTGCTAAGAGCAAAGTAATTTTTTAAATAGCTCTCTTCTCCATTCATCGTTATCTAAAAAGGGCTCTGATCTCGTTCTGCAAATGACGTTTTCCTGCAGGCAGTGATATAGAGGAGAGTCTCAGGATAAGCACCCTCATCGGGCTCCAGAAAAATGGCAACGAGCAGAAAACTGGCTGGAGGTACCTCAGAGGGTGGGCAAGCAAGGATGGAAGACAGGTATGAACTTTCATAATTGATTGCCAATTATTAATTCCTGGGGCAACATTCCTGCCCTGGGAAGTTGAGCGTGATGTGCAAGTATGCAGCACTGATTATTTTTTTTTTCTCCTGCTCACACTTCTCCCCAATAAAAATAATCTGGGTTAGATTATACTGCTTGACTTTCTTGTAAAACAATACTCAGGTCATTTCCAACTGCACACACTGAGTACAACCACACACCCCCAAGAAACAATCTCACTTTCTCTCTAGCCTCCTTTATAATTCACTCACCAAACCATCACTGAGAACAACTCTCTCCCTCAGATGACAGCAGCCTCTAAAGTTGAGCTGAGGCTACAGAACGGGAGTGGAAACAGCCCTGTCTTACACAGCTCAGGTCAAAACAATGTCTCTTGGAGGATCCAGAAGGCCTGGCTCCAGGAGCAATCCTCAGATGCAGGATGGGCAAGAGCCACCCAGGCTCTGGTGCCGGCCTTCAGGTGAACAGAGCTCAGCAGGACACAGCCATCAGGAGGGGACATCGACACAAACACACCCATCCCCTCCGTTCCCACCACAGCCAGGACAAGGGTGACTTTGAAAAGCCCCACATGAACAAAAAAACCAAAAGCAAGCCATGCATATTTTGGCAGATGGAGATAACACTCAAAGCTGGCACAGCAGCATTCTCCAAAGCCTCTGTATCATGGTAAGATCTAACCCTAAAGCTTCCCTTGAATTTGGGGGTTCCCTCCCCACCCCCTTTACCTTGCTACAGACAAATCTCACTGACAGTTGACTACGTGACCCTGTTGGCAAGACAGAAAGGCTGGAAAAACACTAACCACAATGGTACATCTGAGGAAATTTCTCTGTTCAGGCTCTCTCAGAAAAATCAAATAACTATCACTGCCAGTGTAAACAGTAAACAGATTCCTGCAAATGCAGCAAAGGGGAAAACATGTTCCTAGAAATTCATAAGTAAAACTTAAATTTATTTCCCAGACTTTATCTCTGTTTACTTAGATATTATATTCATCTTCCAGCAAACACCCTGAAAGACATTACAGCCACCTTACAAACTCCCAAGCAGAGCAGACCACAAAACTTCCCGGCTGGTAGCCCAGCTGCAATACTTGCCATTGCTTTTATTTAAAAAAAAAGAAAAGTATTGAGACTCGATGTAAAAGTTGCCAGCAAATACAAAGTCACCACTGACTTTTAGAATCACTTAAAAATAGACGCTTTGGTTTCCATGCACATACTGGTGTACCACAGCCAGCTGTGCTGAACTCCCACCATCCAACTCCTGTCCTCCACATGTACATGCACTCTGGCCAAATCTCTCAACTCCTCGTTGGACGGAGCAGATGGAGTCCTCATCACCACACAGCAGCTTTTTTTTTTTTCACCTTTAATCCCACCGTCATACACCATCTCTGAACTCTGCCCAGCTTTGCACCAAACTTGAGCCCAGCAGCTTTTGTACCAGTGAGAGCTGAGTGAACGCAGCCCCTGCTCTGTCTCCAGAGCCACAGTGAGGTACCAAAGCCCCCCTCCGTGTTTCACACTGCCAGGAACCCATGCAGGAACTAGGGACAGGTCCCTTCCTCCCTCCCTTCTCTGCTGGCTTAACAGCCTATTCTCCAGCAGTTGCTTTCTCTGGGAAGAGATGCGTGGTCTCACCAAAAGCACAGCGCCAAACAAGTCATACCACCGTATCAGATCCTCATCTTTGATTTTTCTGCTCAGCACTCCCAGTTGCTTGTGCGCTTCATCAGGTTTCAGATGCAAACTTTCTTCAGATCACTGACAAAATGAGCAGTAGGGCCCTCACCAGGCCCTTAACATCATGTGCCCAGTGACGTTCTGGGAGCCACCAGTTCAACGCACGTTATCATCCTTTCAGCTCATCCCCCTTCAGTTAATTTAGCAGGAAAACGCAAAGGCATCGAATCAAACGCTTCGGAAAAACCCATGTTTACAACACAGAGTTGCTTGAGGTTTTTTTTTTTTACCAAGTGTCAAATCTGCAACAACGCTGTCTCCACAGCAAACTCTGCTCCCTGGCAGTTCCAAACCTGCATAGAAAGCTCTGACGGCTTCTTCCCAGCGCGGAGGGCAGGCACTTCCTCCCAGAACCAGCAACGTCTCGGGGGGCACCGGGCAAACTCCACTACGGGGGAGTTCCCGGTCGGATCTCCCGCCAGCTGGGAGACAGGGCAAGAAGGCAGCAGCCGCGTTCCTCTCCCGGGGCAGGCGAGCCGGGGGGCGGCCCGCCGCGGGGCTGGGGCAGGGCTGCCGGTACGGCAGGGCAGGGCCGGCTGCCTCAGCCCTGGGCCTGACCCAGCGGCCGCCCCGTGTCTCCTTCCTTCCTTTATTTCTTCCTTCATTTCTTCCTTCCTCCGGCGGCACCTCGGGGTCGGGGTCGGGGTCTGGGTCGGGGTCTGGGTAGGGGTCGGGGCCGCCCCCCACCCCTACCCGCCACCCCGCAGCACAGTAGCCCGTCACCATCGCCTCAGCACTGCCGCCACCGGGCCGGGAGCCACCCCTCACAGACAGGGCCCCGGGGAGGCCCCGCTCACTGGGCGGCGGTGAGGCGGGAGAAGGAGGAGCGGGGGCCCAGGGCTCGGGGTGGCCGCGGGAGGACGCCTGAGGACCTCAGCGGGGCCGGGGCCGGGGCCGGGGCCGGGGCGACCGACAGAGTCTCACCTGGCTCCGTCCGCGCCGCTCCCGCCTCTGCCGCGTGCAGCTCCCCACCCTGCCCCCCCTCCCGGCCCGCGCGGGGCAGCCAATCAGCGCCCGGCGCCGCCGGCACCATCGACCAATGAACGCGGCGAACGCGTCCCCGCCCAGCACGCTCTTCTCCTCGCCCGCAAGCCTATCCCGTGCACGGCGCGGTAGGCGGGAATCTGACCTCCCGGCGACCAATGAGAAATCACAGCGCGTCCCGCCGCAGCCAATCGGCGGCCGGTCAACCCTTCCCCTCAGAAAAGGGCGGGCGGTCACTGGAGGAGGATGAGGAGGGGGGAGTGGGAGTGGGAGTGGGAGTGGGAGTGGGAGTGGGAGTGGGAGTGGGAGTGGGAGTGGGAGTGGGAGTGGGCGGGGGCGAGGGCGGAAATCACTGTGGGGGCAATATCGGGGCGGGGGGAAGCCGTGCCCTCACATGACCGCCCGGTAGCCGGGCCCCTCCTTTACCCAGCATGCCTGACAGCTCCCCCGAGTCCGCGTGAGGGAGGCGGCCCAAGGGGTCGGTGGAGGCGCCCCTCGCACACCCCGCGCCCCGCACCGCTCTCCTCCGCAGACGGCAGCTGCCGGTCGGGGCCCCGGTGCGGGGGCCGGCACCAGGGGAGCCCCTCGCGGGTATCGTGGCGCTGGGGCCTTGTGACGGTGTCAGGGCACCTCAGGCTGTGGGACGGGCCTGCAGAAGCCTTCAGGGCCGTAAAGAGGTCGTCAGGCCTCCCTGTGTTATTGCTGTGCTCCACGGCCGGCTGCTGCCGCCTCTGCCTCCCAACGCACTGGATGACCCTCTCGCCAACGCCTCCTCCCTGGGGTTCCCCATCATTGGTGTGACTTCTATGTTTACAAGTACCTAAAGGGTGGGTTGAAGGAGGATTGAGCCGGACTCTTTTCAGTGGTTGCCAGTGACAGGACGAGGGGCAATGGGCGCAAGCTGGAACATGGGAAGTTCCACTCAAATACAAGGAAAAACGTCTTTAGTTTGAGGGTGCCAGAGCCCTGGAACGGGCTGCCCAGGGAGGGTGTGGAGTCTCCTGTGGAGATCTTCAACCCCCCCCCGGATGCTGTCCTGAGTGACGTTCTTTGGGCAACCCTGCTTTGGCAGGGGAGTTGGACTAGAAGTCCCTTCCAACTCTAACAAACCCGTGGTTCTATGATTCTGCCATTCCCACCCAGGTCTCACCCTACACTCAACCTGCCCTGTGAAACAGCCCTGCTAATATACTTATGGGGTAACCTCAGGCTTTCTTACAGTCTCGATTTTACATTTCAGGCAGGCTCCCCTTCCCCTGGCACCCGTGGGATGGAGACAGGGATGATGGTCCCTTAGGTGGATGAGGATGCTGCTGTCCGTGGTGGTGTGTCCCTCCCAGCGCCTGGGGATAGGGCAGCATGAGCTGAGCTCAGTCCCAGCCAGGTCTGGAGGGTTTGAGGGTGTGGGGACAAGTGTGATGTTGGTCCTTGGCAGAGGATAGCCACCTCTGCCTGGCACAGGGGCCACGAGCTGCCCTGTGCCTGGCTCTGAGAGGTGCTGGAGGGCTGGAAGCTCCCTTCTTACCCCACGACTGCTGGGTGTTGGGGCACTGGGGCCAGTTACATGTGTTCCCAATGCCCCAGTGTCATAGGGATGTGCTGAGCATGCCCTGGAGGAAATCCAAGTGTGGCTGCCAAGGGCTTCTGGACAGTGACCCCACAGCCGTTGGGTATGCAGAGGTGTGCTGGGCGATAGGCGACCGTGGGGGCATGGGAGGGGTATGGCAACAGCCAACAAGAAGGAATTTGAGTGAAGGAACAGGAAATGATGACGTAACTCTTTTTTTTTTTTTTTTTCCCTCTGGCCATTCACTTTCATTTTACCCTGCAGAAACTCCTCGGGGCTTCTTTGGCAGGCCCAGGACTGAGAGGCAATGGCTGGTGAGTATGACTAGCGGTGCTGGGGCTTGGTGAGAGGATGGGGTCCTGCCAGGGTCCTGCTGGGGTCCTGCCAGGGTCCTACACAAGTCCTTCTTGCCCTGGCCAGCTAGGAACATGGCATGGCACACTGCCAGGGACCCACGGCACTGTGACTGAGTAGCCGGGGCCCTGCTCCTTGAAAATGTGTCCTCTGGGGCACACCCTGTGGGTGTGTGGGAAAAAGGGGAGGTGGGTGATGGGAAGACCCTGGGGTGGGCAATGAAGGAGGGAGTAGCACCCTGGGTGGGCAATAGGAAGGGGGAGCACCCGAGGTGGCTGTTGGGGGAAGGATCTGCAGCTGGGGGGGCAATAGGGATGGGGGCAGCACCCAGGGAAGCGATGGGGAAGGGCGAGAAGCAAGAAGGGTGATAGGGAAGGGATCAGCACCCTGGGGAGGCAATGGGGAAGAGGAAGCACGGGGAAGAGGGAGCACCCAGAGTGGATGGTGGGGCAGCAGGAGTCGTGGTGTGGGGGGTCCGGGCACTGATGGGGCCACTCTTGCAGACCAGCTGCTCCTGAATGTGCTTTGTGGAGCGTGTGACCAGGCCAGTGATCTCTGGGCTGCTAGATGACCTGCTGGAGAAAAAGGTGCTGCACCTCCACGAGGTGGAAGAGGTGCAGGATAAATACATGGTGCGAGCCGACAAGGCCTGCTGCCTCATCAACAACGTGCGCCTGAAGGGCACGAAGGCCAGCCAGATCTTCATTGACAGCCTCAAGAAACGCGATGCCACCTTGGCGGAGCATCTGGGTCTGGCTGCTCAGCTGGGTGAGAGAGGCACGGCTGCGGTCTGCTCCTGGCCATGCTGGGGCTCCCAGGGCCTCTAGGGGTGTTAGAGGGGGTCTGGCCCTGGCGGGTGTCCAAATCCTGAAGGCAAGGGGCAGTTGGGCATCCCTGGTGTCACTGCTGTGGCACTGAGTCCCCCTTGCCATGCAGCAATGACAGGGCTCTCAGGAGTGGCCATGCCCTGTGTCAGTCTCCTCTTGCTGCAGGTGCTTCCCAGTGTAACTGCGAGGCTTTCTGCTTGCAGGTGATCAGCTGCCCTCCCCTGAGCCCTCCGTCAGCATCCAGGGCCAGCAGCAGTGGATCCAGCAATGCTCCCTGAGCGAGTACCAGCGTATCAGGGACAAAGAGGGAGACCAGGTGCTGCAGGCAGAGGAGGTGAGAGGATGGCTGGAGCATGGCCTGGCCTCTCTGCTGGGGTGGGAAGGGGCTTGCCAAGGGGAGACAGGGTCTTCGCTGACCCAAGAGCGGGAGAGGAGATGTGAGGAGATGCCCCAGGGACAGGGAGATGTGGTTGCTGCACCCATGGGCCTTCTCTGCTATTAGCCACCTCCCAAGAAAGGCCCCCTGCCCCCACCCACTGCTGAGTGCTGCCTCTCTCTGTCCTCACAGATCTATCCCATCCACCTACCGTGTGAGACACGAACCCATAGAGCCCTGATGATCTGCAACATTGAATTTGAGCACTTGAGCTGTCAGAAAGGGGCTGAAGCTGATGTGAAGGGGATGACGGAGCTGCTGGAAGGGCTGGGCTACGTGGTGGACATCCACTGCAACTTAACTTCCCAGGTAAAGGACCACACAAAGCAGCTGCCACCAGCCCCATGACTGGCATGTGATGGGGCACTCAAGCACCACAGGGACACCTCTGTCCCCAGTGGCAGTGGCTCCTGTCCACAGCTGGTGGCTGGGTCTTCATGCAGCTGGGCACAGATGGCTCATGTTCCTTCCTTGTGCTGGTTCGTAGGGGATGGCTTTGGTCATGAAGGATTTTGCAGATCGCAAAGAGCACTGCACCTCTGACAGCACCTTCCTCGTCTTCATGTCCCATGGGGTCAGGGCTGGGCTCTGCGGGATTGAGAGTAGAGGTGAGACCACAGACATCCTTTCCCTTGACACCATCTACGAGACATTCAACAACAAGAAGTGCCGTGCGCTGTTGGGAAAACCCAAAGTGGTCATTATCCAGTCCTGCCGTGGAGGTGAGTCCCTGCTCTGAGGTGCCTGTGAGGCAAGCAAGCTGGCCGGGCTCTCCCAGGGCACGTGAGCCCCAGGCACAGGGTGGGGATGGGACACCCCATCATCGCTGATGCTGGCCCTGTCTTCCTAGGAAAAGTAGGATCTGTGTTGATGAGCGACTCCAAAGACCCTGCCGTGCCCACTCCCATTGTGGCTGACAGCACCCCTGCAGGGCTGGAAGATGACACAATGTTTGAAGTCCACCTGGAGAGTGATTTTGCAACTTTACATTCCTCCACTCCTGGTAAGCAGTTCCTGGAGACAGTTGCCTTGCCTGAGGGCCAGCAAGGGGGACAGGACTCCCATTCCTGATGCTGTGGGTCTCTTCCACACCTCCTCCTCCTCCGAGGGTCCCCTCTATCTGGTGACTGCTTTGGTATTGTTCCAACAGCCTCTGGAGTAGGTGGTGTCCCCTGATGCCAGGGTACAAGGCTGCTCTAGGACACCCACACGTCCCTCTTAGCTGCACCAGGTCCAGAGCTTTGTGTCTCTGCCTGGCTGCCTTCCCTTCCCTTGCCTCTGCTCCAGCCCTCCCCACCGGCTCTGCCTGCACTCTTTCCCCAGCCAATTTACCTGGCTGCAGTGACTGGCCAGGGGAAATTGCTTTCTCCTGCTGGGTCACAAATGGCTCCAGGCCATGCCAGCCTGGCAGCTGACATGGCTGGGAACATGAGAGAGCAGTGAGCCTTGAAGAAAATACATCACTTCTGTCTTCCCTGGGATGCCCTGTCCTTTTCCCATGCTGTGGGTCGAATGGGCCACATATAATGATCTGAGAGAAAGCACCCCAGTCTCCTGCTCCGGCACCCAGTGCTAATCACTGTCGTAGTGAGGGACACTGGTGAAATCACACTTGGCATCTTTTTTTCCCTCCCCAGACACTGTCTCCTGGAGAGACCCCAAAAAAGGCTCCATTTTCATCCAGCGCCTGATAGAGCAGTTTCGAAAACACGCCTGTAACAGCCACTTACAGGAGATCTTTCGAAAGATGAGGCTTTGTAGTTAACTGCAGGTGTGTCCAAAACACTGCTCAAAGCCGAGCTGGGGCCGGGGCAGGTGGTTTCTCAGCAGGCACCGCAGAAGGAGGCTTTGTCAAACAGGGGTCTGGTTGGCCTGGAAATTCATCTGGATCTCTGAAGGCATCAGCACTCTGCCACACAGTGCACATGCATGAGCCCAGCATGTTGGCACTACCTATGGCTTCCCTTGTGTCACCAGACACACCTGGAGATGCCCCTGGAGATGCCTCCTGACTCCCTGCACCTTTCCCATGCTGGGAATGGAGCTGCTCTCATTTCTCCCTGCTCTCTCTCTCACCCCAGATCCAATATTCCTTTGGACAATTCCCTTGCCAGTTGCCATCACAAGAATGGTCTACCATGCTCAAGAAGTTCTACCTCTTCCCAGGCCACTGATCTCCTGCCCATGGTGAGTCTCTTCACCTCACACCTCTGTGGCAGCCAACGGGGAGGAGCAGAGAGAAATTCCGCATCTCTCCTGGGCTCCAGACCTCACGGCTTGGTCAGGAGATCCAAAGGGCAGTGGCCCATCTCCCAACTGGCTGTAGCAGGGACAGGTGCGCAAAAAACTCATTTCAGTAGCCTGTGTGTCAGGAGCTTCTCAGTCTAATGCTCTTCACAGGTGAAAAAATAATAGGCAGCACAAGTGTTTGAATTTGGGATAACACAGCAGAAAGCTCAAGGCGAACGCAGCCTTGCTCCAGAGAGACGCGCGACTGCAAGTCCCAGGAGATAGGACAAGGGGAAACAGCCTCAAGTTGTGCCAGTGGAGGTTTAGATTGGATATTAGGAAACAATTCTTCACTGAAAGGGTTATCATGCATTGGAATAGGCTGCCCAGGGAAGGGGTTGAGGCACCATCCCTGGAGGTGTTCAAAAGATGGGTAGACATGGTCCTCAGGAATATGATTTAGTAATCGTTATTTCCTATTTATTTTTTTGTCAGAGTTGGATGGTTGGATGTTGGATGGTTGGACTAGATGATCTTTAAGGTCCCTTCCAACCTAGACAATTCTACAATTCTATGACTTCAGCAAAGGAAAGGACAAGAGGAAAAGCCAAGACCAGCTCTGCAGAAATGCAGTCAATCTCCACACTAGCTACTCGTGCCCCTCTGCCTGGCAATCCTAAACCCGGAATAAAACAGTCCTTGATCTCCTCGCCTCCCTTCCTTTCATGTCCTCCAAACAGCCCCAAACTGAGCAAACTCTTCCCAGGGAGCAGCAGAGACACCTGGCTCTGGAGCACCAAATACAAAGCTGGTTAGCGTCTCTCGTAACTGTCCCCAGACAGAGCTTGTCCCCAGACATGGCACAGACGATCTGTCACCACCAGAGCTGCTTCCGCCCCACCTCAGGCTTTACCCATTCTCTAATAAAGGGGTTTTCACTGCAGACCTCTGCCTTTAGCCCACAGTGGGTGGGTGGTCCTTACGGCTGGCAGTAAGCCCCAACACCCAGCACCCGGCAGTAGCTGCTGTTCCGTGTCCTCAGGGGACACTGAGTAGGTGGGAGGTGGGAAATGAGAGGGGGCTGAGGGAGGAGGGGACGCCCGTCTTCGGGCTGGGCAGGTGCACTCGGGGGGGATTTCTGTGCCTTGCAGCATCTCCTTGTCAGGAGGCAGCTTCCCCCACCCCCCGATCCTCCCGCTGCCCCTGAGGTGGAGGGAGGATGTGACTTCCCCTGGGAGCTGTGAAAGATCCTCAAACCCATGTCTTCTGCAGCTTGGCATGCTACAGGCCCAGCCCAATTGTCACCTCCCACCAGTGTCCCCTCCTGTGCCACCACTGCCCTCCCTGTCCTCCATGGCCACATCCAAACCATTTTCTGTCTTGGAGAGGATTCAGCTTTATTACACATTCTGCAAAGTCATATCCAGCCTCACAACCAGGTGCTCTGGCAGCAGGAAACCGAGAGGGCTCTCCTGTCCCCTCCTAGTGTCCCCTACAGCACAGGTGGGACAGGCTGCACCAAAAGGGCACTGTTCTGGGCCGGTGCCACCCCATGTCCCCGCAGAGTGGCAGGAGAGCTCAGTTGGGCTGGAGATGCCTCTCCGCTCCATCTCCAGGAGACCCAGGGTGGGAGAAGGCTGTGCAGGCAGGACTGGACTGCAAAGTGGGCAGCCAGGCTGGGCCGAGCCCCTTCTCACAGATCCCCCATCCCTGCCCAGAGGTCCTCAGGTCCCACGCGGTGCCTGCAGAAAACCCGGTCCCCAGCGCTACGGGGCTGGCAGGAAATTGAGGACAGCAGTGATGAATTCTTCAAATTTATCCTGATGGACTATGTGGCCTGCACCTTCGATGTGCTGGATGTCTGCCTTGGGGAAGAGGCGCTTGATCTCAGGGTAGTATTTGGAGCTGCAGAATGAGGGAAGCATGGTCAGAGGGCTATCCAGGTGTCTTCCCTTATCCTCCCCAGAGAATTCCAGCTCTGAGCATGTACCCTTCCCTCCTGGGAAAGCCCCCAGATTTCCCCTGGCTCTCCAGCACGTTGCTGTCACCAGCTGCTGGAGGCACTGAGTGCACTCCCAAGATCTTAGCCATCTCAGTAGCTTCCTCCCACCCTTGGCAGCCACAGAAGAGCACAAGGGCTCAAACCACAGACTTTGAAGTGCAGCTCTCCAGTCCCACCTGATATAGGGTGAGTTGGATCCTCCCAAAAAGAGTGTGGGGCCAGGATAAGGCTTGTGGAAGACGGGGAAGTTCATGATGTCTGCCAAGTGGTGGGAAATAGCCTCCAGGTTCACCCGCCAGATGTAGCGGCCCTCCATCTCCACCAGGTTGGTGAGGAGAAACTGTCTCAGCTGCGGGAGCTGCCATAAAAGGGGATCGCACGCTCTTCAGTAAGAGCAACAAGCCCTCAAGATGTCCTGGCACCCTCTGTCCTTCTCTCCACCCCCTGCTGCTTGTCTCTCATTCCCCATTGCCCCTGTGGCTCCAGTGAGATGTCCTTCAGCAGTGAGTGAGCAGAGGTGGAAAGAGTCCTGCTGGGACTGAGGCCCTAAAGCCCTGTGCTCTGGTCCCAAGGACAGGCTGGAAGCGGAAACCCCACCTGAGGAGCGGCATGTCCTACCTGGACCACCGGACACAGCTGTTCGTCTGCCAGCTGGTGGGCAGCAGAGCGGGAGAGACCATCTGGGATCTTCACTGACTTCATGGCAGAGATGTAGACAGAGAATTCGGAGACAGGGGCGGTGGAACCAGGACTAATGTCTACAGAGATGAGGCGCTCCACCAGGTCTGGCTAGGGACACAAGCAGGTCAAAGAGATGCCAGTCGAGATGTTCCCGGTGGGGATGGGGCTCTTCTCCCACCCAGACTCCTGCTCCTGTGTCCCCTTCCCTGCATTTCCGTTTCCCTGGACTGTGGCACAGGCGATCTCCAAGCTCCTTTGCAATCAGCGCTAGAGCACGGGCTGGTGGACAGAGACCTTTCCTGCTCCTGGCTTACAGTGGGACAAGATCCCAACCGTGACAGAGAAAACCCACCCCTTGTGGGGCTGTGGGCAAGGCTGGCACCGGTAAGCAGCCCCTGCAGGTGTCACCCCCCTTTCCCACAGTCTCCCGCTGCCCCCCGCCAGCCCTGGGAACCCTGCGCCTGCTCACCCGCTGCAAGGCCAGCGTCATGGCCGTCTTGCCCCCCATGCTGTGTCCCAGCAGGATGCACTTGGCGATGCCCAGGCGGGTTAGGAGGTGCTGAACGTCCAGGCTCATGGCCTCATAGGTCATCAGGGGGCTGTGGGGGCTGCCACCATGGTTCCGGGCGTCCAGTGTCACCACCTGCCTGGGCAGAGGCACCCCGTCACCCCCACCCTGGCTGGCACCCGCCCCTCACACCCCTGTTCCCCCGCCCCCCAGGGCCTCACCTTGCCGCTCCCGCCACGGACCAGCGCCTTGGCCACTGTCTGGAAGTTGCTGTGGCTACCGAAGAGCCCGTGGAGCAGCACCAGGGGCAGCCGGTCCCCGCGGCCCCCCACCACGGTGTGGGCCAGTGGCACGGCGCTGCAGGGAGATGGGGTGTGTGGGGCGGGACGGGGAGTAGAGGGAGTGGCAGGGGGCGTGGCCTAACAGGGCATGGTGCCCCCCCCGCTGCCAAGGAGGGGGTTTGAGGGTGGGACCAAGGTGAGTGGGCGGGGTCAAGGTGATGGGGCGGGGCCAGCACCAGCCCCCAGCCCCCGTGGGGGACACACCGGGGCGCGGGGGTGGGGCTGGAGAGGGGGCGTGGTCATGGGCGTGGCTTAAAAGGGCGTGGCAGGGGGGCAGCTCCCCTGCTGGCAAGAAGGGGGTTTGAGGGAGGGCCCAAGGTGAGAGGGTGTGGCCAAGATAAGAGGGCGGGGCCAAGGTGAGAGGGCGGGGGCAGCCCCCAGCCCCTGTGGGGGGGACACCAGGGTGCGGGGGCGGGAGAGGGGACGTGTCAGGGGCGTGGCCTAAGAGGGAGTGAGTGGACCCCCGTCTGGCTGCGCCCTGGCAAGGAGGGGGGCTGGGGGCGTGGCCAAAGTGAGGAGACGGGGCCAGGACCAGTGGAGGGCGCGGGAGATGGGAGGGGGCGTGGCCTGGGGCGTGGCCTAACAGGGCGTGCCAGGCGTTTCTGGCTCCTCCGCTAACAAGGAGGGGATCGGGGGCGTGGCCAAAGTGAAGGGGCGGGGCCAGCCCCAGCCCCAGCTGGGGGGACACCAAGGCGAGGGGGGGCGGGGTTAGCGACAGGACGGGACTAACAGCCGAGGGGGCGGGGCCCATTCCCCGGTCCCGTTCCCGCCCGCTCCTTGCGGCCCCCCCCCCGCCTCCCCCCGCCCCGCGCGCGGCCCGGCCCTTACGTCACCACGGAGCGTGCGGCTGCGGCGGCGGCGCCGGGCGGCAGCGGGGGTGGGGCGGAGAGATGCGGCGGGCGGCGGAGCATCATGGCGGCGGCGGCGGTGATGACGTCGCAGCAGCGCGCGCGGCCCCGCCCCGCCGGCGGAGAGCGCCCCCTGGCGGAGGGAGGAAGGTTCTGCCGGCGGCAAGGTCAGGGCCAACCCTCCCCCCCTACGGCCTCGCCCACCGGGAGCGGAGCCGGGGTGGGGGTGGGGGTGGGGGGGGCGGCCATCCGAGCCGCCAGCCCCCGGGGCGGGCCGCGCACCGGCACCTGCTCCCGCCCGCTTTGTCCCTGCCCGCCCGAGCGTGGCGGGGAGGGCGGGGGCCGGCCCGGTGGGAGCGGCCCGGCTGTGTTGGGGGGGGGGGGGGGGGGGGGGGGGGGGGGGGGGGGGGGGGGGGGGGGGGGGGGGGGGGGGGGGGGGGGGG
>JAOQGH010000006.1:796336-837426 GCA_025769975.1 Gallinago jamesoni
CGGTGTTCCCACCCCCCCCCCCCCCCCCCCCCGCGGCAGAGCAAGACTTTGGCCCCGGGAGCGCCGCTCCCCACGGCGGCGGCTGTCCCGCCACCTCCCGCACCCCCCCCCGGGCAGGAACCCCCGTCCCCACACCCGGTGGTGCCGTACGTGGGGTGGCTCCGGGGGGCAGACCCCCCCCCCATCCCCGTACACGGTGGTTGCCCCCCCTCCCCAGCTCCAGAGATACCGGTTCCCGGTGGTTCTCCCCCGCCCTCCCGATGCCCCAGGGTTACCAGTTCCCGGTGGTTTCTTCCCCTCCCGCCGCCCGAGGGTCGCTGGTTCCTGGTGGTTCCCCCACCACCCACCACCCCAAAGATACCGGTTTCCGGTGGTTGCGCCCCCCCGATGCCCCACGGTCACCGGTTCCCGGTATTTCCCCCGCTCCTCCAGGCTTCCTGGTGGTCCCCTCCTCCCGATGTCCCAGAGATACCGGTTCCCGGTGCTTCCCCTCCCCCCCTCCCCCTCCCCGCCCCCCTCCCGATGTCCCAGGAACACTCGTTTTACCAAAACAGGACACGTTTATTGACAAATGTAACCGGTACAGACCACGCGTAACAGGGACAGGCGGTGCCCGCCCGGTGGCGACAGGGGGGTGGGGGGAGAAAACACACCCCGGGGCGGGGGGGGGGCACCGTCTCCGTCCCCCGTCCCGTCCCACAAGCGCGGGCAGGGGCGCTCCGAGCCCCGCCGACCCGAAACTGCCTCTTGTTTAACCGAAACTGTCTCTATTTACACAGCCCGGCCCTGACCCCGCCGCCGTGTCCCCCCCCCCGCGCCGTCCCCGGTCCCCGCGGATTGCCATGAGGGTGTCGGGGTGGGGTCCGGGAGAGGAAAGGGGGTGTCTATGGGGTGTTGGGTGGGGGGGGGTGTGCCGGGATTTTGGGGGGGTTGCGCTCAGACATAGTTCCTCTTGTCGTAGCTGGTGACAGCGGAGCGCGGGGCAGAGTAGGCCACCTTGCCAGTGGGATACCTGTCGTCTTTGGGGGGGCAGGAGCAGCAGAGCAGGGCCCCCCCCAGCAGCAGGAGCGCGGAGGCCGCCCAGCCCACGTAGAGCGAGGTGCCCAGCTCCCGCTTCTGCGCGTCCAGCACCAGCGGGTTGTAGAAGTCTCGGATGATGGTGTTGGCCGACCAGGAGACGGGGATGAGGGTCATGACACCGGAGAGGAGGAAGACAACGCCAGAGACGATGGTGATCTTGGCTTTGGTGCTCTCGTCCTCCACGCAGCGGGTGCACTGGGCACCCACGATGGCCACCATCAAACCCAGGACGGCCAAGACAATGGCCACCACCAGGAGGGCGCGGGCGGCTTGCAGGTCCTGCGGCAGGGCCAGCATGGAGTCGTAGACCTTGCACTGCATCTGCCCCGTGCTCTGCACCACGCAGTTCATCCACAGCCCTTCCCAGATGATCTGGGCCGTCACAATGTTGTTGCCGATGAAGGCCGTCACCCGCCACATGGGCAAGGCGCAACAGATGATGCTGCACAGCCAGCCCAGCACCGAGAGGGACACCCCGCCGATCTCCAAGCCCATCGACATGGTGGTGGCCGCCGCTGCCTCTTCGCTTGCTGCTCGCTGGGCGATGGCGGAGGAGGAACCCGGGAACCGAAGCTTGTCACCGTCACCCTTCGCCGCTCGCAGCCCTCGGGGGAATCAGCTTACACCTGGGTGCACCTGCGCTTATAAAGGGCTTGGCGGGGGCCACCTCCAGTGCCCGCCCGGGGTGGGGTTTCGCCGCTGGACGCTCCTCTCCGTCACCGTCACCCGCCGGTCCCACACCCTCCCCTTTTGTTTGCGGAGATGGCGCCGGGTTACCGGAGAAGGGCGGGAGGGAGAGAGAAAGAGAGAGAGAGAAAGAAAGAAAGAAGGAGAAACACCACCTTCCATCCCTTCCGTTTCGGGGTGATGGATGCCGGGAAGCAGGGCCGCCATGCTCATTCCACAAACTTTTGTTGGAAGACCCTTCAGCGTCCCCATTTCCCCCCCCCCAACACTTTTTTTTTTTCTTTTTTTTTTTTCCCCCACTAAACTTTCCCAGGGTCAGAGTTTGGTTTATTTCTGGAAGGTCCTTATCAGGGCTCACGTTTTCAAATGGGGTTGGGGTGAAACTTTACCATCTGCCTTTTGCCTCACCGTGCAAAGTGCAAGCCCTTCGCCGTGCCACCTGGGGATGCTTTGTGCTCCGATTCCACCATCCTATGGCACCCATATGGGCTCCCTGCCTGGCGGGGTGGGTGCCCAAGCTGGAACCCCCCAAACCCAAATAATCAATATATTTATAAACATAATTTTTCCGGCACCGTAATCTCCCTTAACGACTCATTAACTACCCAAGAGTGCAGCGGGATACTGGCAGCCGGCGCCACCGAGGGAGGCCCCCTCCTTTCCCCTCCCCGGGGAGGCGGGGAGGGGGGCTAGGCTTTGGATGCTCTCTCTCCACGGCACCCCGACACCTCAAATCTGGCTGGGTTTTGGCTGTTATCACCCCAGCAGGCTGTAGCCATCCATGGTTGGCCTCTGACCCCTCGCTGATGGCCACCCTCCCTCGACACCCCCCACAACTCCCGTATCCAGGCAGGTTAGCCTCTGCCGACCCGCAGCACCCCCGAAATACCCCATATCTGGCCCCAAAACACCCTGTATCTGCCCAGGTGGGCTTCTGCTACCCCCATGGCACCCCAAACCACCCTGTATTTTCCCAGATGGGCTTCTGCCACCCCACCGGCTCCCTGATACCCTTTGTGTCTGCCCAGGTGGGGCTTCTGCCATCCCGTGGCACCCCAAACCTTCCTGTGTCCATCTGGGTGGGCTTCTGCCACCTCTGTGGCACCCTGATACCTCCTGTATCTGCCCAGGTGGCAGATAAATCCCCTGGCACACATGGCACCTGTAAATCCCCCGTGTCCATCTGGGTGGGCTTCTGCCACCCCATGGCACCCTGATACCCTCTGTATCTGCCCAGGTGGAATTCTTCTACCCCATGACACCCCAAAACCCCCTTTATCAGGCCAGATGGGGCTTCTGCCATCCCATGGCACCCTAAAGCACCCTGTATCTGCCCAGGTAGGTTTCTGCCACTGCCATGGCACCCCAAAATACGCTGTATCCATTTGGGTGGGTTTCTGCCACCCTGTGACACCCTGATACCTCCTGTTTCTATCCAGGTGGACTTCTTCCACCCCATGGCACCCCAAAACACCCTGTATCCATTTGTGTGTGCTTCTGCCACCTTGTGGCACCCTAAAACACCCTGTATCCATCCTGATGGGCTTCTTCCACCCCATGGCACCCCAAAACACCCTGTATCCATCCTGATGGGCTTCTGCCACATCATGGCACCCCAAAACACCCTTTATCAATCTGTGTGGGCTTCTGTCACCCCATGGCACCCCAAAAGCTCCTGCAGCCCCACTGCACCCTGAAACACCCTGTATCTGGTCAGGTGGGCCTCGACCACCCCATCATACCCCAAACACCTCACCAAGGGCACCCCAAGCCCCCACAGCTGGCCAGGGCTGGTGGTTGTGATGGTACCCAGGGGTGCCCCCATAAGTGCTGCCATGGGGGAGCCCCTACAAGCAGCACTCCAGGGCCTTGTGCCTTTGTCACTGCAGGGGTGCTGGGGGTCCTGGCCCTTGGGGACACCTCGGGATGTCCACGATGCCTGTGGTGCCAGCAGGTGCCAGCGGGTGCTGGCAGTGCGCACTGCAGGCAGGGCTGTGCCAGCAGCCTGGGGGTGCAAGTGTGCACAGGCGCATGCATGCGCACACACACACACACACAAACACACCCCCTCTGCTGGCAGGGACACCCAGACAGACAGACACACGCACACAGACAGAGGTCAACAGGCACACCACAGCAGGGCAGGTACACACACGTGCTCCCCATGGCTGCAGATAACACCAACACCTGCACCCATGGATGCCACACACCCACGGTTGCAGGGGCTGTGGGGCAGGAGGTACCCTGGGCAGGGCTGTAGGGCAGGGCTATGGGGCAGGGGGGTACCCTGTGCAGATGTGTGGGGCAATAGGGACACTCCAAGTAGGAGTTTGGGGCAATGGGCATACCACGGGCAAGGGTGTGGGGTAGGAGGTGATAAGCCTGGGTAAGGATGTGGGGCAGTGGGACACCCCAGGCAGGGCTGTGGGGCAGTGGGGGTACCCCATGCAAATTTGTGAGGCAACAGGGACACCCCAGGTGGGAGTGTGGGACAGGGGTAGTGGCAGGGGCATATCAGCAGGGGCGCTGGACAGGGGAGAAATCCAAGACAGGGATGTGAGTAAGGGAGGTACCCCATGCAGATGTGTGGGGGCAATGGAGATAACCCAGGTAGGGGTGTGGGGAGACACCCAAGATAGAGATGGGGGGCAGGGGATACTCCCTGCAGGTGTGTAGGGCGATGGGGATAAACCAGGCAGGGTGTGGAGCAGGGGGTATATCCTGTTCAAGGGCGTGGGGCAAGGGGGAAGTGCCAGGCAGGGCTTTGGGGCAGGGGGGTGCCCCTGCAGATGCTTGGGGCAATAGGGATATCCCTGGTGTAGGGTCTACTGGGGTGGGGATGGGGTGAGACGGGGCAGGTGAAGGACCGCAGCCCCCAACCCTGCAATCAGTGCCCCACATGCCGCGTCCCCACTTTGTCATCCCAAATTGCCCAAAGTACAGGCTGCGCGTGGAGCCGAGCCAGCCCGGGGCCGCCACTGCCTGACTCACGGCGGAGGAAGGGGCAAATCACCGGGGTTTCGGGGTGCTGGCCGCTGCCATGCGCTTCGGGGTGCATTCTTGTGGCCAGCAATCTGGCTTGCTAGTGTTTACCCAAAACAGCTGAGTGGGGCCAGCATCCCTGTGTGGGTCCTGGGAGCATTCCCATCCCTCCTGCTCCTGTGTCCCCCACCACAGTGAAGCCCCTCTGCTCTGCCCCCACAGCTGGGAAGGGATGGGGGACCACTGCCCGCAGCAGGTCCCCCAGGATGGGACAAGGTGGACTGGCCACATGGAGCCACCGATGCCTGGTGACCCCAGAGGAAGGTCAGACCAAAGGTCACAGGAGCGTTGCCAGTTTGGTACCATGGGAGGGACACCTGCGCTGGCACAGGGGGGGACACCCAGGGTGGGGAACCCCCCTGTCCCCACCATGTCCCCAGCATCCCAGGGGTGAGCAGGAGGTGACAGCAGAAACTGCCCCGGGGGCTGCAACCCGCTCACGTGCGCCCGGCAGCCGGTGCAGGGTTTGGGGTGTTCCCCCTCCCCTGCGGTGTGGGGAGTGACGGCACGTTTCCCCCCCCGGGGGAGCTGGGCCGGGGCGGTAAATGCTGCCTCGGCCGCTTATATTTCAGGCGCGGGGCTGCTGGCTCTGCCCCGGCCAGGGCACACAGGCAGCCCATTGTTGAAGCCCCTTCGGCGGTGGCGGAGAGCAGGTAAGGCGGCTCCGAGCATCAATGGTGGCTCTGTCTGCCGGCGGGGCGGGGATGGAGCTGCCGGCACACGAGGAGCTGGGGGGCGGCGGGGGGCACGGTCCAGCAGGACCTGACAGGGGGCTGGCAGCTCACCCAGGGGACGCTGGGACACCCAAAATCTCAGTGAGCTTGGGGTATCCCCACTCTGGCAGCATCCTGCTTCCCCTGAATGTCGCCCACAGAGGGACCCCCATTGCGCCGCTCGCATGCCCGTTCCTCAGCCATGCCCATTGTCTCCCCTATCCCTTTGACAACCCACCTTGGCCACACTTGGGCATATTTTCACCATTCGGAACCATTTTTGTTCAGGGCTTTTGTTTTCGGGGTGACTTCAGGCTGAAGGTCCCGTTTCTGGCAGCAACTGCATCCCCACCCCAGGGACCCCTCGGCTCCAGCTCCTGCCAAGCCGATAAGACTCTGCTTTCCCGTAGCAGGGAACAACCTGACTCTGCATATTTGAGCTGGTCAGGGGGGTTTATGTTGGGCAAGGACATTTTTTGGGAACATTCAGTCTCTAGGCTGCCGGTAACTAATCCCCAGCCGCCGGCAGGGAGAGGCTGCCCCACTCAGTGTGGGCGCAGCGGGAGAGCTGGTGGCCGTGCCTTGCTCCCTGGATGTGAAGGTGGAGATCCCGGCCGACCACCGCTCCCTGGAAAGTCTCGCCCACCTTTTTGGGACCTGGAGGTAGCTGTGCTGGCGAGTTCATGTGCAGGTGCTGGGGGAACAAGGGGCTGGATGGAGCTGGGTGTGTGTGAGGTGGGAATGTCCCCTGTGTCCTGGGGGGGGGATGTCCCTGAGCCCTTTGGTGGAGGATTTGTGCCCCGAGCCCTCTCCCTGCAGGGTGTCCTCTGCCCTGAGCAAGGTCAGGGTGACGTAGCCTCCACTGTGCACCTCGGGGTGCCCAATGTCGCAGTGACACTGGGATTAATGCCACCTCCCTCCCTGCCTGGGGGTGGCCTCGCTGCCCGGCCGTGGGGCTGTGGCATGTCCCCATCCCAGGGATGTAGGGACAATGTGCAGGGGACATTTCCCGAGCCATGAAGGGCCAGTGGTCGATGTGTCAGATGGGAGCTCTGCCCTCACAGACCTTGTTAGCGTGTGGTGGAGCAGGGATGGGAGCTCAGGTCACCCTGTCCTGCAAATCCTGATGGATTTGGGGCAGGGTACCCACGTCTGGCTGGATGCTGGGGCAGGTGCTGGGTGGAGAAGGCTCAGGATAGAGCGAGCACCCTGTTTTGGGATGGAGGAGCTCCCTGTTGAGTGTGTGGGCTGTGATCCCACCACAGCTTGGACTGTGTCATGTCCCCTTGCAGGTGGCACTGGGACAAAGCCAGGGCTGAAGTCCTGCTGGTTGCACCACTGTGTGGGTGACTGGGATGGGGCTGTGGGATGGTGTCCATGTGGTGATGGCCCTGACCAGTGCGTGGTGCTGTGGTCCCACCCGAGCTGCACTAGCATCCTTTGGTTTGGCGCTGGGGACAGGGTGCTGCCCAAGAGTCAGCCATTGCTCCCCCACTCCCTGCTGAACGCGTGTCTGTCTGACTGTCCTGCAGGGCTGGGGACACGGGGTTGGCTGTGCTGGCCGGCAGTGCCCTGCTGGGGGACGTGGGGAAGGGCACAGGTGGCAGTTTGAATATATGTCACGTTCTGGCTTTAATTACAGTAATTGGCTGTCGGAGGGCCATGCTGGTGCCAGCTCTGGCTCGGAGGGGGAGCGTGAGTGGCTCCGGCGTTTGATGCTCTGCGGGTGGGGGAGTCCCTGTCCCCACCTTGCTATTTGTCCCCAGCCCAGGGGCATGTCCCCACGTGCCTGTGGGGACACGGTCCACGCGAGGCGCACTCCCACGTGGGCACCCACCTCTCGCCAACCCCAAAGCAGGCGGTGGCTGCGGCTGGGAGGTGAAACCACGCTCAGCCGCAGGCAGAGTCCGGCCCCCGCAGGGATGCTCCCCAGCCCCACAGATTAAAGGGAGCCCTTGACCACACGGCTCCGGCCCTGGGTTGGGCACGCTGGAATGCCAGCAATGCAGCTCCAGCAGGATGGAGGGATGGATGGAGTATCCTGGCACAGCCGGGTGCCTGGGTGGCTCCTCTGGCACAGGTCGGGCAGGCAGGGCACTGGCTTGTCTCAATAGGTCAGGGTCTGCAGTGAGACCCGTGTCCCTCCTGTGCCGGCCACAGGCACCCCCAATCCAGGTGCCATTGCATCCTCATGGCACTGTGGTGTGCCGGCCACCTGCCTTGTTCCACCACATTAGGGCACGATGGCCGGGGACATCCTGGTGTGGGCAGCGGCATCTCTAGAGCCCGTTGCACCAAACAATTAGCACAAGCGATTGGATCGTACCGGTAACCCCAGTGCCTGGAAAAACCAAGATTATCTCAGGCTCTGTTATCTCTTCCAGAGGCCCAGGATTAAGCCGGGGTGGGGGAACGGTACAATGTCCGTCTGTCCGTCCTTGGGCTCTGTCTGGCCTCGTGCTGCACCTGCCTGAGTGCTGGAGAGGTTTGGAGGGAGCGGGGAGGGGATGTGTGCGGGGGGGGCTCGAGGATCAGAGAAGAGGTTGGGCAGTGCCCAAAGCATTGGCATCGGGTTTGGTATTGGCATTGGTATAGCTATAGGCAGTGACAGCGGCACTGTCATCGGCATCAGCGTTGGTATTAGCACAGCCTGGCCAGGGGGTATGGCCAGTTGTGCCGAAATGCTGCTGGTCCTGCTGCCCCACCTGCTCCTGGCACCTGGGTCCCCACTGGGCCACCCCCCGCAGCCCCAACCCACTGGGCCCATCCGGCAGGGCAGGTAGCGGGACGCCAGCGAGCCTGGGACTGAGGGCTGCCGTGTGAACGCCGTCTGGGCGGCGGCGTACAAGGTGGGGTGGGTTTTGGGGTCTGCCCTCCCCTCGCCCCGGGCAGCGCTGTCTCTCCTCTGTGCAGAGCCGGCAGCCACTCCGACCGGTTTGTGGGTCTGGGCGGTGACACCTCCTGCCCGAGGCCCGGTGGAGGGCTGGGATGAGCTGGTACGGATGCCAAGGAACAAACAAGAGCCGCTTGTGTCCTGCTGGGCATGGAGCCTGGCAGCAGGGCAGGGACATGCTGCTCCCCCGGTGGGGGGGCCAGGGGGCTGGAGGCTGGAGTGCTGCTGGAGCAGTCACCCCACCAGCTGGGGGGAAACTGAGGCAGGAAAGCACGGAGGGACCCCATGTGGGGGATGGAGCAGGAGGTGCTGGAAGTGATGGCAGAGACATCCTGGTGCGTGGACGCCAGATCTTCCTCATCAGCACCCCGGGCTGAGCCCCAGCAGCTGCCCTTGGCACCTCCTGCCCACCTGCAGGCAGCGATGGGACACACTCCCGCACCTGGGTGGCCTGATCCCAGTCCCCCGCGTCCTTCTCTGTGGGAGCAGCCGGGATATTGTGTCATTGCTGAGGGGAGAAATGCAAGCGGAGGAATCCCGGGAAACTGGTTCTACCCCTCCGTCCGGTGCCGGCGGCAGGACGGCGGCAGCGGCGCTCCTCCCTCGGCAAAGGCATATAACGCCTGCCATGGTCCCGGCGGCCGGCACTGCGCTGTGGGAGGCAGGCAGGGGTGCCAGCGGTGAGCCATGGCCTCCATGGGGATGCAGGTGCTGGGCATTGCCCTCTCCGTCATCGGCTGGTTGGCTGCCATCCTCTGCTGCGCCTTGCCCATGTGGCGGGAGACAGCTTTTGTCGGCAACAACATCGTGGTGGCCCAGATCATCTGGGAAGGGCTGTGGATGAACTGCGTGGTGCAGAGCACGGGGCAGATGCAGTGCAAGGTCTACGACTCCATGCTGGCCCTGCCGCAGGACCTGCAAGCCGCCCGCGCCATGGTGGTGGTGGCCATCGTCTTGGCCGTCCTGGGCACCCTGCTTTCTGTCGCCGGTGGCAAGTGCACCAACTGCGTGGAGGACGACACCGCCAAAGCCAAGGTCATGATCCTCTCCGGAGTCATCTTCATTGTTGCCGGCCTCCTCATCCTCATCCCTGTCTCCTGGTCGGCCAACACCATCATCCGGGACTTCTACAACCCGCTGATCACTGACTCCCAGAAGCGGGACCTGGGCTCATCCCTCTACGTGGGCTGGGTGGCCTCCACGCTCCTGATGCTGGGGGGGAGCATCCTCTGCTGCACCTGCCCCCCCCGGGGCGAGAAGCCCTACTCTGCCAAATTCACGGCTGCTCGCTCGCTGCCAGCCAGCAACTACGTCTAGGAGCCACCATGCCCACCTGGACCGGGACCTCCCAGGGCACCCCTGACCCACGGATCTCCCCCCCCCTGCCCCGGGCCGGGCTGGGGGCTGGCTGGGAGCCCGGGCGGGGAGGGCCGGTGCTGGGGCAGCGGGAGGGAGCGCAGACAGAGCCACCTTTGTCCACCAGGGGATTGAAGCTGGTTCTTTAATCTCCGTTGAGACAGGGAACTGGGAGATCTTGTTCCGGCCGCCCCCCGGCCCTGGGGGGGGTCCTGCTCCCCCCCCCCCCCCCCCCCCGGGAGCACCCAAGCTGCGGCATCTTCTCCGAGATACCACCCATCCCCTCACCTGGAGCATCTCTTGGCTCCCGGTATCGGGGTGTGCCGCGCGGTGACGCAGCTGCCGGGGCCCGTCCCGCGGGTGACACAGGGTAAAACCCCCCATGACGCGTCCCTCGGGGGGGTGCTGGTGGGGGCGCAATCCTGTCCCAGCCGGCCATGGAGATGCGGTGGCTCTGTGAACCCCGGCAGGCTCTCGAGGGGCTTTGCCCTACTTTCGGGGCTCGAGGCGGCTGCCCCGACGTGCGATTCCCCGCGGCGGCTCCCCGGGGCGGGGGCACCATTATCCCGGGAGTGGGAAGGCTGCAGCGGGGCTGGGAGAACCGGTCGGGGAGGCGGGAGCGGAGCGGGGCTGTGCACGGAGGGGAGGGACTCTCGGGCCCGACCCCGTGCTGTGGAGTGCGCCCAGCCCCATGGCACCCCCCCAGTGGGCAGGAGGGGCATGGCTTGCGGTGTCCCCCCCCGGCTGTGCTGCCGTCTGTCCCCGCCTCGCAGCTTTCCCACATTAAATGGCAGCTGCTCAGACCCTGCAGTGCTTCGTTTTTTTTACCCTCTCTGACACCTGCCTTGGTGGTGGGACAGCCCAGTGCTCCTTGTGCCCCCCCATCCTCCTGAGATCCCCCAAATCCACTCCCCAGAGCCTTCCGGATCCCAGCCACCCCCTGAACCTGGCTCCAGCCCTGCCATCCCATCCCTGAGACACCACAATGGGTGCCTCCGTGGCATGACGACTTGGTGGCGTGACCCCGGCATCGGGGCTGTCCCACGCCTGTCCCACCGGAGCAGGAAGAAGGTGATGGGTGCCAGCGAGGGCAGGTCGGGGCGTGCTGGCCCTGGGGCCACCCGACAGCCCTGGCTGGGAGCACCCTGGGGCCGGTGTGGGCAACACCAGGTGTTTTGCCTATCTGGCTTGCAGCACGGCAAGCTCTGCCAAAGCACGGCTGGTGCTACACCGGCTTGGGAACACCTTCCCTTCCGCCCCGGGGTGCACAGGGAAGATGGGTGATGCCAACTGCCTGGCTCTGGGTGTCTCATCTGGGTCTGGGGGCTGGAGGGCTCCCAGCTCCCCCATCCATTCACTGGGCGATGGTGGAAAAAGGGTCCCACAGTCCGTGGTGCCAGTGGCTAGGTGGAAATGGGGGTGCAATGCTCTGGGGAGCATCCCTGCTGGGAGCCATGGGGCCACCGCTCATCCCCGCTGTGGGCAGTTGTTTTGGGTGACCCTTTTGGTCCGGGTCCCGCTGGCTGGGGAAGGGTCACTGGAATGGCTTCCCATCATCCCGGCCTCCTGGGAGGCTGGTCTTCCTTTTGTGGGGACAGAGAGTTTATTTTTTTGGCCCAAACTGGCTTTCATGGACCAGGCGAGATGGAGTCTGGGTGCTGGGTGTCCATCAGGATGCTGAGGGATGAAAGGTGCTGCAGAAGGAGTGGGGACGTGATGGGGGAGGAGAGAAACCGAAACCGGGAACAGAGAAACGACAGCGAAACCTTCGGCAAGCGCAGCAGGGTGTGCCAGGCACGGCCAATACCCCGCTGCTGCTCAGGCTCATAAAAACCCAGCTGGTCCCGGCTGCCGAGAGCGGGTACAAGCACCCATGGGTGCACTCTGCCCCACGGCGGTACAAAGGCTCCGCTCCACGTGGGGCTAAGCAGCGATTTGGGCTGAGCCCAGGGCCACGGCGTCCATGGGTGACCATGGTAGAGCCACTGGGGTGTCGCCTGTACCAGCCCCCCCACTTCAAGGGCTGATGCCCTGTGGTGACCCCAGGCTCCGTAGCCCCTCGCTGGGGGTTTGGCCCCTCGGTGCTGCTCCCGGTGTGAAGGAAGAGTGGGTGTCACTGAAAGCGCTGAGCCCCACGGGCAGGACGGGAGGCAGACCTGAGCTCTGACTCATTTCCAGAGGAAATCCTGGGTCCAAAGGGCACCGCAGCGCGGCAGCAAAGGCAGAGCAGGACCTGTCCTTGGACGGGGAGCGGCTGGTGCTGCAGTGCGGGCAGGGGGCTGCCTTGCCTGCCCTGGCCCCCCGCTCCTGGCACTGTGCTGGTGGCCAAGGAGGCTGAAGCAATGGAGCAGGGCGTAGGGTGGGTGCTATGGGGTGGGTGCCATGGCAGGATGTGGGGTGGGTTGTCTGAACTTTGGAGTGTGCCAGGATGGGCACAGTGAGCCCCTTGTCCTGCTCCCTGAAAGCCTTCCCCTCTCTAACACAGCTGGGATGGGGTGATGGCAGGGGACTGTCCTGTGCCATGGGGATGTTGTAGGGGGAAACATGACACATGGGGCCTTCTGCACTTCGGCCTCCTCAGGACTTGGGTGCTCAGTGTCACACATGTCCCCATGTTGTCCTGCAGCAATTCTCCATGCCACATGTGCCCCCATGTTGATCTGTAGCAATGCCCTATGCCACGTGTCCCCATGCTGTCCTGCAGCAATGCCCCATATGCCCCCATCCTGTCCTGCAGCCATTCCCACCAGATGGGGAGCAGGATGCACCCAGCATGATGGCCATGCTCTTCAGAAAGCCCCCCGGCTTGGGGCCATGTCTATGATGGCTGTGCCCTGTTCCCGCAGGTGCTGTTGATGGCGACGATGACGATGCAGCTGGGTGGGCTGACGCTGGCCGTGCTGGGCTGGCTGGGCTCCATCCTCACCTGCGCCCTGCCCATGTGGAAGGTGACAGCCTTCATTGGCTCCAACATTGTGGTGGCCCAGGTCTTCTGGGAAGGGCTGTGGATGAACTGCGTGTATGAGAGCACAGGGCAGATGCAGTGCAAGGTCTACGACTCCCTGCTGGAGCTCACCTCTGACCTGCAAGCAGCTCGGGCCCTGGTGATCACCTCCATCTTCGTGGCCTTCATCGCCTTTCTCACCGCCGTCTCAGGTGCTGATTGCACCCGCTGTGTGGATGACAAGAGCACCAAGACCAGGATCTCCATTGTGGCAGGTGCCATCTTCGTCCTGGCCAGCATCATGCTGCTCATCCCTGTCTCCTGGTCCGCCAATACCATCGTCAGCAACTTCTACAACCCCATGGTGCCTGAGGCCCTCAAGAGAGAGCTGGGGGCTGCCCTATACATTGGCTGGGCCTCCAGTGCCCTCCAGCTCTTTGGTGGGGGCATCCTGTGCTGCTCGGGACCCCCATCCCAGCAGGACCCCTACCCCAAGAAGTACAGAGCGGTGAAGGGCAGCACCCCAATGGGCTACCCCATGAGGGACTATGTATGAGCCACTGTGCCCAGGCACCAGCCCAAGGGAGAGCACCACCATCCCCATCCCACCACCACGTGTAATCCCTCCCTGCCCAAGCGCTGCCTCCTCCTGCCTGTCCCCATGCTGGCTGCACCCCTGGCATTGTCCCCTGCCTGTGTCCTTCCATGGCTGTGCTCCCCATGGACTATAAACATCTCGGTGCCACGGAGGCTGCCTGGGCTCATTTCAAAGTGGTGTGGTGAGGGGAGGACGGTGACATATCCTATGGGTGAGACACCCTGCCACCCTGCTGCCAGCTTGGGGACTGCTGCCCCAGTGCCTGGCACGTCCCCACAAGGATGTGGCAGTGGTGAGCCAGGGTGGTCCCCACGCATCCCCCCACAGGGAAATCCAAGCAGGGAGAGCCAAGAGGGACATGGGGGGACACCAGGTTCTCAGATCTTGGTCCTTTGAGTCCCCAGGGGCTGGGAGGGGACCCAAGAGAAAGGCAAAATCCTTCCTCCCTGACTCCTGGCCACCCTCCCCTGCCCATGGTCCCCACTGCTCAAGGAACAGCACATGGCAGGCAGTGGATGCAAAGGGTTTATTCAACAGCCAAGCACAGGGATGGGGAGAGCCACGACCCCCCAGCTGCCCAGGGGACAGTGCTGGGTACAAATGGGGAGAGAGTGGAGCAGGGCAGCTACCCACGATGGGCACAGGGACCCCAAGACCTGGTGGGACAACGTGGAGGGGTGACAGAAGCCATGGGAAGGGGGAGTGTGGGAGATGTGGAATGCCCTGGGTGGGGGACAGGGAGACACAGCCACAACCTTCAGCCCGAGAAGAGCTCCTGAGGGAAGTAACTGGTTCCCCAGGGTCAGGGGAACAGGACGAGCAGGAACAGGTCTGGGGAGGAAGAGAAACAGAAGAAAGGAAATATCCCAGCAAGAGATTTGGCTAAAAAACTTCCCAAGGGAGCGGCAGAGGAGGAGGGGTGGAGGCAGCATGGTGAGGGGCGCGGGGAACAGGCTGGACGGCTCCTGTGTGGGGAGCAGCCACTGGCTCCTGAAGTCCCTTCCAGCTTCATTTCCCACCCAGACCATGAACTACAAAGCTGTAGGAAAATGAGAGGTTTAAGCAGCTGCTGTGGGATGAAAGGCCGATGGGGTGCTGGGAAAGCTCCTCTGGCTGGGCATTGCATTGGCACAGCTGCTCCTGGGTTGGATGTGGAGGTGTCCTGCACCTCCAGGTGTGCGGGGTTATCTCCTGAGGAGGATGAGTATGGGGGACCCCAGGATATGGCAATGGGGCCCCACCTCCAGCTGTCCCCCAGTAAAGACCACGGGGGCCTGGGGTGAGGAAGATGAAGATGGATCTAGATTTTGATGATGGCTGTGTGGGAGGGCTCCTGGGGAGGATGAAGAGGGGGACCATATGACATGGCAATGGAGAACCACCTCCAACAGTCCCCACGTCAAGATCATGGGGATCTGGAGCAGGGAAGATGAATGAAAATGGATCTAGATTTTGACCGTGGCCAGGACCATGGCCATTTTGACCATGGGCAGGTTGCTGGGGATGAGGAGGATGGGGACCATAGGACATGGTAATGAGAACCCACTTCCAACAGTCCCCAGGTAAAGATCATAGGAGTCTGGGCTGGGGAAGACAAAGAAGGATCCAGATTTTGATCGAGGGCTGAGAGGTGGGCTCAGTGGGAAGAAGACAACCCATACAAGAGATGGCTGTGAAGAGCCAGGTGGGTCTGTGAAATGTCGTGGCAAGGACTGAGGTGCTGGGGATGGTACCAGCAAGTCACAGCTAGTGACGGTGGCCAGGAGACTGGTGAAACCAGGAGACCCTCCCCATGCTGAAGAGAAGGCAACATCCACAGGACCCAGACCTCAGGAGGAAGGAGCCGGGGAAGGGAATGGGGATGGTTTGGCTCTGAACACTCCCCATGACCCATGTCACCCCCCAGCAGCCACCCTGCTCTGGGAAGGGGTCACTGGGCTGGGTTTTAGAGGGGACCAGGTGCTCTCCTCCCACCTCCTCAGAGCCTCTGGGGCTCTCAGTCCTCCTCGAGTGGTGGGACAGGACATTTCTGGTAGACGTAGACCACGCCGGAGATGTAGCTGGTGCCCTGGGTGCTCTCCTCCTCGGAGGTGGCCCTCTCCCAGCGTTCCACCTCCTGGGCCAGCACCTTCTGCCAGGATCCCTGTTGCTCCAGCCCAGCCAGAGCTGCCTCCAGCTCTGCCTTGTACCGCAAGTTGGAGGGGTTGCTCCTCGTCGTCAGGCAGAGGAAACCCCCTGTTGGGAGAGGGGACGGGTGACACCGCTGCTGGGTGTCCCCTTGCTGGGGATGGCATCCCCTCGGAAAGGAGCCGGGCAAGGGGAGGCTACCAGACCCTGCCAGGAGTCAGCTGGCAGGATGGAGGGCAGGGGACGGGCATGACAGAGGGCAGGGGACAGGGAGGCCAGCGGGCAGGGGACAGGCAGGGGACAGGCAGGCGGTCATGCCTGAGCCCTGTCTGCCCCGCATCAGGAGTGCCACAGCCACCCCCTGCCACGTCCCTGCTGTGCCCCTGGGCCAGCACCCACCCACCGGGACCCAGTGTCCGGCCACCCCGGTGGCCCTGGCAGGGGAGGGGACATCGGGGGACACCCCCTCACCCGGTTTGGTGACGCGCAGCAGCTCGGTGAGGGCCGTGGCCGGTACCTGCCCCTCGCCCAGAGCCCCCACCACCGTCACGGCGTCGTAGTGCTCTGCGGGAACACGCGTGGTGTCACGGGGGGAGGGTGCGTGTCACCGGCAGATCCCGCTCCTCCCTGCCCGCTGCCGTCCCCGTTACCTGCGGGCGCGGGCAGGGGCTCCTGGCCCAGCACGCACCGCCGCAGCTCCCGGTACAGCCCGGTGCTCCGCGCCCGCTCCAGCATCCCCGGGCTGCCGTCCACGCCGTGCAGGCAGCGGAAACCGCGACGGTGGAGCTGCGGGGACAGAGGGACAGACGGACACACGGGGGCACCGTTACCTCCCGCCCCGCCCCGTCCCGTCCCCTCCGGTACCTCCCGCGCTACCAGCCCGGTGCCACAGGCCACGTCGAGCAGCCGCGCCCCGGCGGGCGGCGCGGGGAAGGCGAAGGCGAGCGAAGCGGCGGCCAGGTGCGGTGCCCGGTACTCCAGCGCCGCCACATCCTGCGGGGACGCGGCGGGTCAGCGGCGGCGGGGAACGGAGCAGCCACCACTGTTCCCGGTCTCCCCCATCCCGGTACCTGCTCGTAGCGCTCGGCCCAGCCGTCGTACAGCCGCAGGCGCTCGGGCAGCGCCGCGCCGCCGTGCACCGCCGCCACCCGCTCCCGCACCGCCGCCGGCAGCCGCATCCCCCGCTGCGCCACCGGCGGCACGCCCCCCGCGCCCCATTGGCTCCCCGCGCTCTCCCCGAACACGCCCCCCCGCGCCCCATTGGCTTCCCGCGCCCTCCCCGAACACGTCCCCGGCTTCCCATTGGCTCCGTGCTCCCACCCCGGTCACTCCCCCAGTGCCCCATTGGCTCCGGAGGACCCGCGTCGCCACCGCCTCCCTCCCGCTCGGAGGAAGAGCGGCGAGGTGGGCGCGACCAAGCGCTCCGGGGGTACACCGGGTGGGGGGGCCGGGTGCGACCAAGTGCCCCAAGGGGTGACCAAGTGCCCTGGTGACACCAGGTGCTCTGAGGGTGTCAACCAGGTGCCCCAAGGTGTGACCAAGTGCCCTCGGGGGGTGACACCAAGGGCCACAAATGGGTAGCACCCACTGCCCCAAGGGGTGAGTGACCAAGTGTCCTGGGGTTGGTAACGCTAAGTGTCCTGGGGGAATGACATCAAGTGTCCTGGGGTGGTGGCACCAAGTGCCCTGGGAGAGAGGCTACCAAGTGTCCCAGGGCCACTTCTCTCTCCCTGCAGTGTCCCCAGGCACTGTCCCACCATGCTGAAGATCTGCTCTGTCCCTGGCACGGGTCAGGCACTGCTTTCTTGGTCCTTCATGTCACCCATGCACAGCGACTCTGCTCCCTGGACAGGCCATCTCCTGCTCTGCCACTTTTCCCAGTCCCTGATGCTGCGCTGTCACCTCCATGCCAACATCTGAATCTTCTTCTGATGTTTGGACCCACAATCCAGTGGTGAGCAAGTGGTGACAAAGCTCCGCTGCCACCACCCATGCATCATCCTGGCATTATGGCTATGTCAAGCTTGGGTTTTGGTCAAGGGAAGCACGACAAGAAACGTCACCAAGTGCCAACATGATGCACAAGGAAGTGGTAAGATGTCTTCTCCCTTGATCCAGGTGCCCAGTATTCGCAACATACCATATCTGGTTGATTAATGAGAGATATTCGTTAGCTCTTGGGCAGAAAGGACCCCAACCAGAGGTGCTCTCCATAGGAGGTAATGTGCTCATTGCTTGGTGACTCTCCACTGCATTGGGAGTGACTCTTGTCTTCTGCTAGATCAACCTTTGATCTAGGGGAGGATGTGGGACAAGCTCTGGCTTGTGGGACCACCCTCAACTGCTGTCACCCACCCTTTGGCTTCTGGCTTTTTCCAGGAGTGAAGCAGACAAATCCAGCTGCTACTTAATGATGGAAAGAAAATGAGAGTGCCTGGAAGAGAGGGGGTGGGGTGGCTGCCCTGAGGCCACTCTGATGGCTCTCATCACCTTCTTCTGGGCAGCTCTGATAGCTTGCTGATTCTTCTCCATTGCCCTGTGTCCTCCTGGCCACCACACCTGGTAATGGCCACTTGCCCTCCATTGAATTGTAGAATAGCTTGGGTTGGAAGGGACCTTTAAAGGCCATCCAGTCAAAACCTCTGCCTGGGACAGGGACACCTCCCACCAGACCAGGTTGCTCCAAGCCCCGTCCAACCTGGCCTTGTATGTTTCAAAGGATGGGGGCTCTCTCTGGGCAACTTGGGCCAGGGTCTCACCACCCTCACAGCAAAGAATTTCTTCCTTGTATCTAGTCTAAATCTCCCCTGTTTTAGTTTAAAGCCACTACTCTTTGTCCTATCACAGGCCCTGCTAAGAAATTTGTAACCCCTTTCAGGACTGGAAGGGGCTCTAAGGTCTCCCCGGAGCCTTCTCTTCTCCAGGTGAACCCCCCCAACTCTCCCAGCCTGTCCTCCCAGCAGAGGCGCTCCAGCCCTTGGGGCATCTCCGTGGCCTCTGGCCCTGCTCCAACAGGTCCATGTCCTTCTGCTGTTGGTGGCCCCAGAGCTGGAGGCAGCACTGCAGGGGGGACTCCCCAGAGCCGAGCAAAGGGGGAGCACCCCCCCCTCGCCCTGCTGGCCACCCCGCTGGAGATGCAGCCGAGGATGTGGGGGGCTTTCTGGGCTGTCAGCGCACGTTGCCAGGTCATGTTGAACTTCTCATTCACCAACACCCCCAAGCCCTTCTCCTCAGGGCTGCTCTCCATCTCTCCATCCCCAGCCTGTGCTGAGACCACGGGTTGCCATGACCCAGGTCCAGGACCCTGCACTTGGGTTGGTTGAACCCCACGAGGTTCTCACACGGGCCCGCTTCTCCAGCCTGTCCAGGTCCCTTTGCACGGCGTCCCATCCCTCAGGCGTGTCACTGCCCCACTCACCTCGGTGTCATCGGCAAACTTGCAGAGGATCCCGCTGCTTATGTGATCAATGAAGGTACTGAACAGCACCCGTCCCAGTACCATCTCCTGAGGGACACCATCTGCTGCAGATCCGGGACCCCCGTGGGGACCTGCCCGCGGTCACACGTCAGGGCTGGGGGTCGGGCAGTGCTGGCCGGGGACCTCGAGAGGGAGCCCTCCGCCCGCTCTCGGCCACCGCCGCCGTGACACTGCCCGCCACGGGACCCCCGCCACTCCCCCACGGCTCGGCCCCGGCCGCCGCGACGGCTCCCGGCGAGCAGCACTCCCGGTGTCACCCCCCGGTGACATCCTCGGAGCTTTCCCCGGGGGTGGCAGAGGGGATGCCTGAGGCTGGGGCAGGCGGTGAGGAGTCGGACCCAGGAGAGTGGGGGTCATCCCCACCCACAGCGAGGACACAGATGGCTCCCGGACGGAGCCCTGCCACAGCTCCTGCCACCACACACGGGCACTTTGTCTCCTCTGCTGCCACCAGCACGGGTCCCATCCTGCCCCCTGAGCTCTGCACCTCCTTCCTTGTCACTGCAGTGACCACCAGGCCACTTTGTGGCCAGGCCTCTATTAGAAGCTTTCACACTCCCAACGTGGTTTCCACCACTAATTAGAGCCTGACCTTCATTTACAAGACAAACCAGAGGTAGGGTGTGCTGCCAGCATCACCTGCCCCTGGCTCTGCTGCCCCTCCGGGCTGCAGCTGGGTCGCACGATCCCTGAGCCTTGGCCCGCACCGATCCAGCCCCAAATTAGCTTTCTTTTCCAAACATGTCCTTCCTGGGGCTGGCTTGCTCTGCCGCACTGCGCACAGCTGTGCAAACACCTTCGCCCCGCAGCATAGCGGCTTCAGGCTGTCTTGGACCCAGCGCTGGCCAGACAGGGCTTAGACCAGATCCACTGCCAATGTCAGAGGACCCAGGCTGTCCCCTGAGGATGCACAGTGGGATGGTGGGGACCCTTGCGAGGGGTGGCAGCAGAGGGGACACGTTGGAGCTCCTGCGGAAGGCTGGAGCTTCCCTGTGGCCTGTGCCAGTGCTGAGGCTAGACTTTGTCCCAGCACATGCTACCAACTGGGCACATACAGTCCCGCTGCTGTGGTGCAGTTCCTTAGGGTGCTGTCCTCATCGCCTGCCCAGGGACGGGGTGTCTCATCGTGCCCTGGCTGTGCCAGCTGCACGGGGTACATTGCCATGTCCTGCTGGGACCCTGCGGCTGGGGCTGGGCCAGCTCAGTGCAACCGCTGTGGTGGGGTGTCCCTGTCACCCCTGAACAGGGAGGCTGGGGGATGCATGTCCCCAAGGCAGGGGCTTGGCTAGCCACCCTGGGCTCACAGACATCTGGCCTGACCTCACCTGCCCTCCCTCACCAGGAGAGAGGTGCAGGGGTGGAAGGGCAGCTGGGATAGGTCCCTTGTCCTTGAACCTGCTGCTGAGCTGGGACAGATAATGGGAAAGACCAGGTCTGTGCTGGGTTTGGATCCTCTGTGGGGCCAGGCATGTCCAAGCTGGGCTCTTCCAGTTCTAGCAATGTCCTAATCTGGTCCTGTCCTGCCTGCAGGTCCCACATCTGAGCCAGTCTTGGCCCTCTGGGTAATGGGAGCTGAGCCCAGGTGCTCCCCTGCCTTGGCACCCATGTCCATTTCCAGTTTATTGACCCATCATACACCTTCAGCTCACACTTTGCCAGCCCTCCCAGATACCTCCCCTCTGCTTCCCGCACCCTGGTGTATCACCCTGCCCTGGGGCTGCTCTGCCTTGGAGGACAACAGCCTTGCAGGTCCTGGGTGCCACCATGGTCAAAAGACATCCCCCCCCCCCCCCAACACACTCTACAGCAGCATGGTGCTGCTTTCGTCAGCAGCTGAGAGTCTAGCTTCTCCATATAGCCTTCAGACATGGTGAACAGGCAGGAGGAATGTTCTGCAGGGGCTGAGACAATCTGCGTGGGCGCTCTGTGCTCCACAGGGTTTCGCACACGCTTCTCTGGCGCCAAATATTCACACTTGCAGGTGCTCAGAGCCTGGCACTTGGGTGTTTTCCAGCCCCTAGGTCCAGCCATGGGGTGGATGTGGTCCCTGGGGTTGATCAGGGGGACAGATGCTTGATCGTGCCAGCTTGGCACCTTCTGGATCAGGGGACCTCGGTGACAGTCACCATGGTCTTGGTCAGGGTTATGGGATGCATGGGTATCTCCATACCCCCTCCCTTCTCCAGGTCCGTCTTGGTGGTGGATGCATCTGGAGGAAGCCAGGGAATGTCCTCAGGGAACCCCAAGGCAGGCACAGCTCTGGGAAGGGACTCTGATGGGAAGGGATGGTACTCTGAGCTCTCTGCCACACATCCCATGGTGTTCTTGAGCTCCACATGATGTAGAACTTGCTGTGATGAAATGAACTTGCTGTTCCCTATGGCTCGCCCCATGATGCAGAGTTGGGCCACGAGCAGGGCAGGGCAGGAAAACCCTGTGGGGTGACAGCCAGGTGGGACCTAGAGAGACCCTGTGGGGAGGTGGAGGCAGGAGAGTGCATCTGCCCATGGCGAAGGAGGTGGCAGACAGCCAGCTGGCCAGGGCGGCTGGGGGGTGGTTGTCCATCAGTGCTGCTGTGGGCTGGGGTACGGCTCCATGCTTGCATCCTTGGAGGACATAGCGTTTTCCCTTCCCAGCCTCTGAAAGTGGCTGGAGTCCATCGGCCCCTGAACTGTCCGGTCCTTCCCTAAAGCCCAGCCCTCTGGTGTCCAGGAACAAGTGGATTTTGCCCCCTAACACACACCACTCAGCACCACGAGCTCTCCCAGATTGCTGGGATCCTGCTCGACTTCTCAGTTCGTAAATCCCAGCATTGCTGTGATTGATGGCGGCCGGGGCTGCTGTCACTAAACCATCCGCACCGGCCCCTGGTGCCCGCATGGCTCATGACCAGGTAGCAAGAAGAGGCTGAGATATAAATCAGGGCGGCACGGCGCAGAGCTGGCCAGAGATCGGACGGGCGGAGCAGGCAGGCAGACGGGGGAAGCAGCTCACATAGCTGATTCATGACCGTCGTATGGCCGGAAAGGGTTGTCCTCCCGCCAGAGAGCCACGCTGCCCACTCCACATGCAGCCCCCAGGGACCTGGTGTGGTCCCCGGCTGTATCCTGCCACCCTGCGGGGCTCTGACCATGGATGCGCCCCAGGGCTGGGTCACAATAAAATGTCCCCACCATGCTGAGAAGATGCCCAGGCCATGTCACTCCCACATCAGCCCCAGTTTCCCTACATGTGTCACTCGCATCCCATCCTACCTGCACCCCCAATGTGTGGTGCTCCCACCCTCTTGTACCAACAATGCACAGTGCTCCCTTTTTTTCCTGCACCCCCAATGTGTGGTGCTCCCACCCCTTCTGTGCCCCAGTGTACAGTGTTTCCAACCCACCCTCATCCCCAGTGCACGATGCTCCTGCCCCTCCTGGAACCCAAATGCATGGTGCTCCCATTTTTCCTGCATCCCCAACGCACGGTGCTCCTACCCTTCTATCCCCCAGTGTATGGAGTTCCTATCCCTTACTGCATCCCAAAATGTATGGAGTTCCCATCCCTCCTGCACCCCTGATGGTTGTTGCTGCCATGCCTCCCCACATCCCCAAGGCACAGCAGCCCCATCACGGGGCACCCACCACCTCATGGGGGCACGGTGCTGCCACGCTTGGTGACATTCCCATTTCTCACTGTCCCCATCCCAAACGCCAGCAGCTCTGCTCGCAACCTGCATTCCTTCTGCAGCTCTCACCCAAGCACCCGCTGCCTGGCTCAACATCTTCCTCACCACAGACCACGTCCACCCCCCAGCCCACGGACCTCACTCCCACCTCTGCCCCACCCGCACTTTTCCCCTTCCCTTTTGCTCCCTCTTGTTGTCCCCATTGCTATCTCCTCTCTTCCCCTGACCAGGGACTTCCACTTTCCACCCTGGCCACGTCCAACACACTTTGAGGGCCTGCTCCTCAGCTCAGGTCCCACCACCCTCAATAAAACCCCTGCCTGCTCTGTCACACCCATCGTGTCCCATACCCATCTTCTCTGCCCTTGCAGCCCTTCCCACAGCCAGGCACCCCATGCTGCCGCCTCCCTGCTCCCACATTCACAGGCAGTGCCACGGCATGGTGAACGCCTTGACAGACCTCAGCCCTGTGACTCAGAGTCCCTCGTGGGACAGCACCCTCATGACTCGGTGTCCCTCCCCAGGCACACCTGAGGAGCTTCCCGGTCCACCCCGAGATTTATCGTGACTCTCTGGTGTGACCCTGAGACTTTGGGAAGGGCTGTGGACCACAACCCCATGGCTGGGTGCGAATCCCCCCGACCACCTCCCTGGCCACCAGCTCGACTGCCCTGTTTGCTCCCGTGGGACTTGGCCCCGCTCCAAGATCTCATTCCCGAGACCTGTCCTTGTGTCTCGGGAAGGGACCGCCCCCTCCTGGGAACTGTCAGGGACAGGCTGGATGAGAGCCCCGGGGCGGAAGCTGGAGTCAATAAGTTCAGCTCAGTAGTAAGGTGCAAACCTTCACTGGAGTAGGAATTAATGAGCGGATTAGTGGCCATAAATAAAAAAAGGGTTTATTGTGACTCAGTGTGTTTGGAGAGGCTGGGTGCAGGCTGAGCAGACAGCATGGTGAGCCCTATGTAGTCTGGACCTTGTCTGTTGAGGTCCATCTTGATGATCCTGAAGCAATTCTGGACATTTGGTGAGGTTGAAGTGTCTCAACTCTGTCTGTGCTGGCACTTTGGTGTCATTTGGGTACCTGAATATTAAAAAGCAATTTGCAATTCCCTCCACCAGCACCCAACTCTGCAGATATTCAGGAAGCAGGATGGGCTCCTGCACCCAATTTATCCTCAGGCTCTTGCTTTATCTCCTGGAGCCCAGGCCTTCCCTTCACAGGGGCATCTGTAAATCCAGCTCTGCTGTGGGTCCAGCAGCTCGCCTGTGGTAGGAGGGATGGAGGATCCTTCTGTTGCTTCACCCCCTGCCCATCCTTCCCAAATGAGGATTGGGGGGTTCCCTGGGGGAGTGGAGCCAAATAAGTCAGACCATTGTTTTTTTCCTTGAATTGAGCTGAACCTGAGCTGAGCTTTGCAAGTTTCAACTGGAAACAAACCACCAGACATGGACCGTGTAACACATCAAGGAAAGCACCTGCAGAAGACAGAGAAAGAGGTGGCTTTGAGGCTGGGTTGACCATCAGAGGGTAAAGGGCTGAGAAGGTGACAAAGGTTCAGATGGTGGTGACCATGGACTGAGAATTCATCCATCCTAGAGCTCGATGGCATGTTCTCTTGTGGTTGAAACCATGTCAACCCAGCACTCCTGGCTGCTGAATCTTGCCCTGCCTTTGCCGGAGGATTTCAGCTTTGGAGGATTGTGCCGGAGGATTGCATCTTTGGATTCCCTGGCTTGAGCTGCTTGTCTGAATGCTCTCCAGCCCGTGTTGATCCAAATGACCTGGTTAGGCAGTGCAGCGGTGGGGCTATCCTAACTTGCAGCTGGAAGAGGATGTGCAATTAATGTCTTGGAAGAGGAAGGAGGGAGAGCAGCAAAACGAAGGCTACGAGCTGAGAACTGCTATGTAATAACCCCCGGGAAGCACGTGTGAGGGAGGATACCGCAGGGCAGCTGCCCGGTCCTTCAGAAATAGCTTTCAGGGAGTCAGTTCAGCGAGAGGCTAGGAATCTGGCAAAATGGAAATCTCTGCAATTATCTCAAGAGCAAGGAGGAGGAGCCCAGACAGTGGAAACAACACTAAATCACCAGGGACAGGGTAACATGATTGCATGGGCAGATGCAGCACAACCTGCTGGAGGTGGCTGAGGTATTTCTAAGGGTCTACAGGGAAGGTGAAGGTGGTCCCAGTGGTCCTGGGGAGGCGTGACCATGGCTGGCTCTGGGGTGGCTGGTTGGTTACATTCCTTTTCTACCTTGCCGTTGGGTGGGGAGTGTAGCCAATGTCCTCCTGGACATCCCGGACAGGAGCCCTGGGGTGGGCTGGAGCTCTGGGTAAAGGGCATTTGGATGAACCCCACATTTTCAAAAGCCTGATGATGGGCTCTTGACTTACGGCACTTCGAGCACTAGCTGAAGAAATTTTGTCTGCGGATTATCTTTGAGACCGAGTAAACTAGGAGCTCATGTGGGTTCAGCTCAAGTTCATGGAGGAAAAATCCACCAGGGATTATCACATAAAAAGGCTCAGGCAGTTCATGAATTGCAGACTGCTGTAAGCTGGGAAAGTATTTGAGGATGTGTCACCCTGTGTGGGTCCTGTGTTCCTGCTGCTCACCGCTGCTGGTGGCAATGTGCAGGGCTCCACGGTGTCTTGGGGCGCTGCACCCACTTCCCAGGGGGAAGGCAGCAAAACTCTGTCTGCAGCCAGTGAAAAGACATCTGGAAATGGCACTTGGCTGATCCTTGACAACAGGAAGATATTTGATGCCATTTCACACTGGTCAGCAGAGACCAAGAATCACCTGGGACTGTCACAACCTGTGCGCAAATGTGGTTCCCCAAGAGCACTACTGGGAAGACCACACATGCTCTGCTGGTAGGATTGGGATGTGGGGGTTGAGATGGCAGCAGTGAAGTACCAGCGTTGGAGGTGACTTCTGTGCCCAAAGCCCTAGAAGAGACTTTCCAGGTTTATCCTATCCCTGCTTTTGAGGGTTGGTGTCTTGCATCCCACTTGACATCACACTCTTGACCAAGCCAGAGGCAGCCTTCTTCTTCCACACTGCTCTCTGCTGGAGCTGCCCCGCCACAAGGCTGGGGCAGGAAGGCCACCCCTTGGTGCCATAACCAGGTGACCCTCACCAGCGCTGGTCTGCAAGCAGCAAGTCTCCAGCTGTCAGAGCAGGCCTAGGAGGAGGATGTCTGGTCTGGGGTTCACCACAGGGTATCCAGGATGGACAGCGGAGCTTAAAATGCATTGGCTCTAGGATAGAAACAGCGGCAGAGCTGGGTGGAAGAGACCTCAGGAGGTCCCTAGTGCAACCTCTACTACTGCCAACACCAGAGACCAGTCCTGTTCTGGAACTCAGTGGGCTGTAGGCATCACCCCCTGCAATGCAGGAGCAGTGAACTGCTCTGTGATGATGTCTCAGCTTGTGGGATGGGAGGAAATACAAGCACCCTGCAGCTTCTGCTTTGGACCTCTCTCCTATGGTCCCCACAGGGTGTGGAGGAGCCTGCTCCCTTCCTGGGCTGTGGGTCAGCAGATAAACGAGGGGTTGGGGATGTGAGGGGGTGTTATAACCCACCCTGAGGTGGGAAGGCAGCTGGGCTCTGTGTGCTTGCTTGCACCTTGCTGGAGAGCTGTGCTTCATCGCTGGGTGGACAGAGCTCAGTGCTTCACCTCAGGACACCCCGCAGATGCTGGCTGCTCACCACCCGTCCCAAAGTGCTGGCCATACATGGGGGTCCTCACTGTGACCCACCACTCCCCAGTCAGGCACGCAACTACACAGGCAGGCCCGGATGCTTGCAAGCTGTGTGCAGCACAGATGCTCCAGCTGATGCCAGATCTTCTATGTTTCTTGGCCCCTGGTCCCTCAGCCATCTCGCCAGGTATGTAACTATCCCAGCTATTTCCTGCTGTACTTCAAAAAAAAAAAAAAAAAAAAAAATTAAATAATACAGCCCTTCCCCCTGTTTGATATAAATACCCACCGCGGCTGCCCAGCCCCCTGGCTGGACAAGCAGCATTGCAGACCGATTGCGTCGCGCAGCCACGCAGCCAGCACCTTCATGCCCTGCTTGTTCCCTTTGGCACGGGGAGCAGGAGGGGCTGCCACGGTCATGGCTCTGACCCAGCTCCCACCACAGCTGGAGTGATTTATGCTCTGCTCTCCTCCTTCTGACAAGCACATCCTGGGACGGTGCTTCTGCACTGCGCGGGGAGAGGGGAGCTCGTGGATGTCTGGGGCTGATGGTGCCCCATGGAGCTGCCCCTTCCACATCCACTGGCGGGTGGGCAGAGAGGAGAAGCCTTCCACCAGCCCTGGGAGCCTCCTCAATATATTTTCCCAGGGACTAGCTTTATGTTTTATGTCCCATGGTGAGAGTGCCAGGGGTCTAATATCCCAAAATTACACCCAGGCATCCCAAATTGGCAGCCCCCTCAGTGCCCTGTTCCCAGGCTGGTGTGACGGGTGTTTCCCAGCCCAGAAACCTGCCCAGGCAGGGAAACCCACCACCCATGTACAGCTCTCTGCAAGGGTCTGTCACTGCTGAGACGGGGGTGACAGGCTGTGCAAGGGCGTACGATGCTCCAAGACCTTTGCTACGTGAGTGGTGGGCTGTGGGGCTGGTGGGCATGCGTGCATGGCCCTCAATGGTGTCCTGGGACTCTAAAAGCACCGGTGACATAGAACTCAGGGCAACGCATCCACAGCAGATGCTCTGCTCCTCTCAGAGCAGTCAGTGAGCGGATTTGCTGTCCCTGATTGCCCTCTGTGAGGGTGAATGATATTGGTGTGGGAATGGGTTAGTGATGGGACACACCAGCAGGACTGTGGTGGGGAGCAAGAGGAGACCTGGTGGCTGCTGGGCTTGCTGCTATTTTGAGCTCTCTGATGGGGCTTTGGGTGGGTCCCCATGGACCTGCCAGACCTCCATCCCAGCTCGAGGCAACTCGAGACAGGCTGAAGCTCAGGGCTGCATCCCTGGGTGCTTTGAGGCTAGGTCAAGGTGGAGGACAGGATCTCTCCTCCATGTGTCTCCAGCTCCCACTCCACCAGCCCGCAAGCTGCTCACCCCCTTGCTCTCTGCTAACAGTGGGACTCAGCGCCCTGGCTCTCCTCTGCTTGGTCCCCAGTCTCCTGCTTGCACAGAAGGAGGAGCAGCGATTATCACAGTTATGGGGTGCAACCTGGAAGAGGGAATTGTCTCAGGTCACCCTGCCATGGCCAGAGCTGTGAAATACCAGGGGTGTGTCTTGCCAGGACTTAGGGCCCATGACTGCAGCTGGTTTTGCAAAAAAAATAAATCCCAGCCACTAATTAAATAAGCAAGGTCCAGGGCACCCTTTGCAGCCTGCTGTGAGAGGCAATGCAGGGAAATTGTCCCCCCTGGGCTTCTGCAGGCCCCTGCTCTGCTCTGCCCACCTCCTCCAGGTCTGTGTCTCCAAAACACGGTGGAGGATCAGGGCTGGTGCTGGCCCTGTGGCATCTCAGACCCCTCTTTTCCCCCTCCTGTAGGGGTGAGTGGGCATAGCTCCCACGGTGGGGGGGATGCTTAGCCAGCCCTCAGGCTGACAGTGCTCCGTAGAGCTCATAAGGAGCCCCAGGACCCCCAGTGCCACCAGCCCCATCCAACTCTGGGCATGACCTTCTGCCCTGGCTCATGCCAAGGGCAAGCTCTCTGGGCCATTGCCTGGCTGGCAGCTGCCAGTGCCCGGGGCTGTGTGTGTGTGGTAGGGCTTTTGTTATTTTGTCTGCTCTTTTCCCGGGCTGAGAGCAAGCAAGCCACGGTCTGAATTCCAGTTTCACTGTAATTATTCTGTTATCTTTCCGCCAGGGTCTGGTTTCACTCATGCTTTGGGTTGCTGTCTGCTGTGAATGGATGTCTCCGTTTGCAAGGGCTGTTCCAAAGCTTTCCCTGTCTCTGCCCTTTTCCCCTTCCCACGCTGCCCTTACAGACCTCTGCTCTCTCCTCGGCACTGATCCTCAAGCCCCTGCAGCGTGGGAAGGACAAGGACTCCCAGGATGCACAGCACCTGCAAACTGGGACCTACCAGGAGGGCAAGTGTTCCCACCAGCCACCCATCCCCTCAGCAGGGCACAGGTCTGTTTTGGCCAGGAGACTGTCTGGGGTGATGTAGCAGGACCAGGGGGGTGAGAAGGAGAAAGGGGAGCAGCAGGGAAGGGGCTTTGGGGGCTGCACCACTCCCTACTTCTCATGGTCTGGTGGCCTCAGCTTGCTGGGGTGCAGCAGGAGAACTAGAGGTGATAGGTACTAGTTGCAACACAGAGAATTGTCATTAGAATTTTTCCTATTGGAAATTTTTTCCCCCGGTGAAGGTGGTCAAACATGGGAACGAGAGACCAGAGAGACAGTGGGACCCTGCTCTTTGAGATGTTCAGGACTTCAGGCCCCAGCCAACCTCATCACAGTGGACCTGTTGTGCTGAGGGGAGCAGGACTAGAAGCCTCCACAGGTCCCTTCCAGCCTCACTTACCCTTTTATTTTCTGATAGTGGACAGAGACATTTCCCCAGTCATTCCTGTGGGGTTGAAGGCACTGAGAGATGGCACCATTAGGGACTGTCAAAGAAAGGGCAAACCACCAAGGAGGTTTGCAGAAAAGGAGTGGAGGAGCTGTAGGATGGGGGACACTCCCAGAGTGTGGCCCAGGACCCTGACTTCGTTACTGATCCCTGGTCTGTTCATTGTCTGGGATGTGACCCAGCTCCTGGCTCCAGCACCTGACCAGATGCCAGGATGGTCCCTACTTGACAGCATCGCTCTGCTGATGGAGCTGCATGTCCTCTCCCAGCTACCAGAGCTGGTTGTGATGGGTTGCTCCCGGACACAGTGCCTCTGAGCACGAGCCTGCAGCCTGGAGACAGTCCTGCTGCCCCATCATGGTGCAAGCTTGTCTGTCCTCACTGTCTTCTCCAGCTCTCTGGACTACCCTCCACAATTCAATTTCCCAGACCCTTCAGAGAGTGTCCCCCATGGACCATCTGTGGGATCCCAGGGTTCAAGGGCTTTGCTTCACTCCTCTCATGTCTCCCTATGCAATAACTGTCCATCCCCTCCTGTCCTGGTGTCCCCAGGGCTGAGGAACAGACTCTGCACCCCCTCGTAGGGTAGCTGATGGACATGTAAACCAGGACATCTCTGTGCCCCCCAGCAGTTCCCAGGCACTGCTGGGCCAGAGCTGTTGTGACACTGCTTGGGACACTGAGATGCGTGTGGGTGCTAACCTTTGGGACCATCAGACCGGGCACTGAACCAAAATCCAGCTCTAATTGGCCTCATCCTGTAATTCTTCCTGACAAAACAATTAAGTTTCTCAGGCAAGAGATGTTCTTTGCAAATGGACCCTGCCAGATGCTTTTGCTTTTTTTATCCGTGGTATTTAAGGATCTTTTCCTAATACTCACTCATTATTTTATGAGGCACAGACCGGTTCTGCCTGCACTTCTGAAGCTCAATATCACACTCATGTTCGTTTGTTGTCTCAGGGCTTCCCTAGCTCTATGTGAGGATTTTTTTTTTTCCCAATTATTTTAAATAAACATTCTTGATTTGTAAAGGGCTGGGCCCTGCGAGACAGGGCAGGGAGCGGGACCAGCTCCAGCCCTCCCAAGCCTGCCGAGGCAGTGCATACTGCAGCAGAACTGAGGTCAAAGCTGGAAAAACTTGCAAGACTACATCACAGAGAAGGCCAGTGGGAGCCTGGCTTGTGGAGGGGACACGGTGTGTGGAAAACATGAGCTGTGGGTGCTGGCCGTTGGTGTGTTTGGGCATTCAGTGCCCGTTGTCTTTCCTCTTCTCCATCCTCCTCCACCTCTGGAAATCATTTGGTTGTGGTGCTGCTGATGGGCTGATGGTCCACTCTCTGCCCACCCGGGAGTTTTATCGCTCCGGTCTGTTCCTCCTCTTCCTGACATCAACTCTCAGGGGCTTCAACCCACTCTTTGGAGCAGTTTGTCTGTTTTTCCAGCCTGGGTGCCGAGTGGGGCTACACATACATGTCTTAGTATCTCAATGATCTGAGTGCTGCCAAAACCTGCCCTTCCTAGGGCCCTTCTCCCAGCAGCATTTCCACCCCATCCCCACTCACATCCCCTTTGTACCGGTCCCAGCACTGATGTTCCTGATCCCGGAAAAGGGAGGATGCAGCTCTGGGGAATGCCACCCCAGGAAGGGACGCAAAGGTTTTTGTCTCTTGGTGTGTGAGCAGAGCAAAAAAGAGCACCTGGATGGGATGTGCTGTAGGGTGAGACCAGCTGGGCTTTGGGGTGAATCTGTGCTGTCTGTGGGCTGTCTGGGCACTAGTGCTGGATATGCCCTAGACTTCATAGTCGCTAACATCTTGCCTGGTGACTGCAGCACTGCTGGATGCTCATTGCAGAGGACCTAGACTGGCTTGGGTGCTGTTTGACCAGTGATGACCCAAGTGTTACCTTGCTTGGCCATTGCTGGAGCTAGAAGGGGTGTGAGGGACCATAGAGGGAGGGATTGGGGGTGTTGCATGGGAGAATGCCAAGAGAGGGTGCAGCCGGTGTGCAAGGTGTGGACTCAACACAAGCATCCCAATGTAGCATCCCCACAGTAGGTCCCAGCCCTCTCGTGCCACCAGCACATTCCCTCTGTTGGGGGGAAGAAGCTCTGGGGGAAGGGGTGATGGCACCTCTCCTTGATGCACTTCCATCACTCCCAGCCTGGGGCTGTGCTGGAGGGAAAGAAAACCCAAGCATCTATGTCCATAGCAGGTGCTCCTGTGGCTCAGGATGACCTTTCCCAGTGGGCTCCATCCCAGTGATTCAGTCACTCCATAAATCTCCCTTCCTCTGCGGTGTAGACCACGCAGAGGCAGCCCTGACTCAAGGCTGGGAGTGTCCAGCTGTGGACGCTATCTCAGTGGAGGAGCCGTGTGTGGAGATGCCAGCATTTCCAGGCGAGAGACAATCGTGCTTTATTTCCCTGCCACATAGGAAAAATAATAAACATTCCTTGGGTTAGTTTTCAGGCTGCTTTGTGGAATAAATTTCAGACTGTTGTCGTCTCCCTGGGCTCCCCAATCCCACAGAACTGCCTGTTCTCACTCCATGAGTCACCGACGCCTGCGCTGCCTCTGACGGCGTCTCCGAAACCCCGTGCGGTGGTCCAGGGGCTGCTCCATGTTGGATGTGCTGCGGACACCTGGAGCAGAGCTGCCCCACACTTGTGGGGACCTCACATGGGCACTGGTGTCCGCTGGGTTCGCTGACCCCACTGGACATCTCCACTGTTCCAGCAGCCTATAAAGCCCTTGCCACTTTGTCCTCTGGACTTGGGTCTTCCTTCTAGGGTCCTGAGACTGACAGCATGACACGTTGCAGATCTTCAAGGTGAAGGGTCTGTCCCATGGAACAAGGGCTTTTCTGGAGGAGACCAGCATTGTGCTGGAACCAATGGGCTTTCTCATCCCCTCTGCCTGAGTGGGAAGGAGATCCAAGGGATGCTGTGGCCTCTGTCCTTCCACCTGTGGGAACATCCATCAGCAGTGCCCATTTTGGTGTAGTGAGATCTGGTTCATGGTGCAGAAAGCTTGGCCTGATGCAGACCCTCATGCTGGAAATAGGTCTCTATGTGGGAGGAGGTGACCATATTCCAACCCTGGCTGATAACCACAGAGGCATATGGGCACCACCAGAGGTGTGTTGAGAGGGAATGGTCCATGCAACATGGTTGGAGGAAGGTTCACACTACTGCTGTTGGACTAGTCACATGTGCTGTTGGGTAACATGGGGGTGAGAGACAGCAAACAGCACTGGACAAGCATCTCCCATAGCAGCAGTTCTTGGTGTGACCCACAAGCAAGCACATCGTCTCCAATGCCTAGTAAAGTGTGCCCAGTGCCCAACTGCATGACCTCATAAACTCAGCATCCAAACCTTGCCAACCATCCTCCTGCAAATGACCCTACTACCTGGGAGATCAGGAAGGTCCCAGGAGCTTGGTGTGGACCAGTGTGTGATGAGGGGAGCCTGGTGGGCACAGGACCCTGGGTCAGCTGCTGCCGGATTGTCCCCATTGTGAGCGACCTGCACTGATGAGTTGGGCTCTTTGGCACAGGTTTGAGGCACCTGGGTGTCAGAAGATGTCCCACCAGATGGGACAGGGTAGAGGAGTCCCCAGGAGGTCGTGTCCCAAAAATAGCTGGTTTTAGAAACATGAAGTCTCCTTATGCTATTGCCCAACACTCGATACAAATATAGTGGCAGCAGTCACTCTAGTGAAACTATTGCCAGAAATAGCGCGAGTCACAGCAAACAAACCAGCTTTTAGGAATGAAGGTGTCTGGGAGGGACCCGGTCCTCAGGGCTGCCAAAAACGTGGTGAAGGACTAGTCCAAACCCAGGGTGTTTGCAGAGCTGTCCGTGGCGAATAATGGGAAAAAAAAAGCAAGCCCCAAAGGTAAAGTATTTTACTGCCTCACAGGGAGGGAAGGACGGGATGAGGAACGAATGAAGCGCTGTTACCAGGAGGGGCTGTTCAAGCACTGGAACAGCTGATAAAAAGGCTTGATGAGCACCGTGACCCCAGACACGCAGCGGCTGAGGAGATGCATGGGCTCAGCCCAGGGGCAAGAGAGGGGCAGACACCATCACCGAGAGCTCTGGCATCTGCATGCAGCCCCTCAGACAGCCAAGCTTCTTTAATTAGAGATGGGGTCGTTTAGGGGAAGCCTGATTGCAGCTTACAGGAAAGGCTTGCGGGGGAAAAGAGCTCTTTCCCTGGAGATGCCTGGTAGAGGCTTAGCGGTTGTCTTCTGCAGCCAGCAACGCAACTGCTCGAGAGTTTCTAAAAATCACAGATAAGGGTCAGTCATTATGGAAACGTCTGGACACTGTCAGGGTAACGAGCAAGCGGGCTCTGCTTTGCTAATGACAGGCTAATTGCTGTGCTTGAGTGCGGGGGATCTGTAGGCACTGGAGAGCAGTGTGGCTGCGCTCGCCTTGGACATCAATGAACAGAGTGTTTATTTGGACGTTTGAAAGGTCAATTTGCTAAAATGCGAAACAATCGCTGGCATGACCAGCTGGGACTGTAAATTTAGGGTGGGAGGTGTTAGCAAAAACTGGGACTCGTTCAAGGACATCCCAACAGTGCCCCAACAGCCATGATTTCATAGACCAAAATAATTCTTCCAGGGAAGAAGCTGTCAAAGGCGGTTTGGACGTGTAAGCATGGTGGCCCACAGCCGGAGGGGGAGGACCACACTACCCCAAGTCATGCAGCAGGTGGGAACCAGGTGGGAGACTGGATGGCGTCTGGGGCAGAGGAAAGGAAGCTGAATGAAGGCTGAAGCGTTTACTCTGTTTTGCTGCCTTGGAGAGGGCAGTGTGGCTTCCCCTCTCCCTCCTTCTTTTGCTCCAATCACGAATTTTGGAGGGGTGACTTTGCTGAGCAGCCAGTCAGATGATGGGAAGGCTTGTTCTGTGGACCAGAGTGGCCATCAGAGAAGAAAAATTACTTTGGTGACATCTCCTGGGACCATGGGATGATGGCAGCTGGTGAAGACCTCAGAAAGGATCTGCCCCTAGACCCAGCAGAGCAACCAGCCTCCTGGTTGGACTGCTCTGTCCAGCTTGGAAAGAGCTCTGGCTGTGGACAGACACAAGAGAAGGCTGTAGATGTGGTGATGAAATACCTAGGCTTAGCATGTCAAACAGAGTCCATCTGGTCCATGAGAGGCTCCCATCTGTCCTGCCATCTCTTGTGCAAAGCAGGCAGGAGACATTACCTCCTAAATGGAGAAGGCTTCCTGCTGAGAGCCTGGAATGTGTCAAAAACTAACCTCCATGGGCTGGAGAAGGTGGAGCATGCCAGGGAGGATGGGGAAAAGGGAGGACTGCAGAAATGTAAAGAACTCCTGGTGGTAGAAGGCAAAGCCAAATAAATCAATGAGCTGTCATTGGCTAACAGCAGTGAGAAGCCTTTGAACATATACATTTAGGATGATCAAATCAAGCCAACCCCCAACTCCAGTCCTGCGCAAAACAAATGGGGTCTAATTGTAACAAGCAAAACCCTTAAGGGGGTGGAATTTAAGAAATTAACATCTGTAAAGGAGAAGGCCGTGCAATTGCAGACCAACCGGCCGGTTACCTTACACCCTTTAGCTGGAATGAGCTGCTGGAAGAGTCCCTGAAATGCTGACACTGACATTGAACAAGTTTCAGAAAGACAGGACAATACCAAGGGCTTGGAGACCTGCCAGGAGCCAGGGCATCATGGCCCAGGGAGGGGGACATGGTGTCCACTCATCATGGACTCCTGGTCCCACGGGCAGGGAAATGAACTGCAGAATGCGAGGCTCAGTTTATCCCACTCACTCAGAGAAGCCTTGGAGGTGACGTGATCATTTTTATAGGTGCTTGCACATAAAGATGTTTCCTGGTGGGGGAAGCTTTTGGGATTGTTGATAAATAAATGCGTGCTACGGTCCACTGGCTGGAAACCTAATTTAGACAAATTCAGTCTTGAATTAAGCTTCAGTTTCCCATGCCTCGAGGGTCACCAGGCACTGGAGGAGATTTTTGGATGCTGGGAGGATTCATCATTGCTTGGAGTTTTGGCACTGCAGCACAATGTCTTTCTGCAAGCCCTCCCTGGGCCACCTTGTGGGAGAAACTCTCCAGGTAATCTTTTTCTGATGAACAAATGATGGTGTGCATGACATTCCTTTATGGCCCTTGTGGGGAACTGGCTGGTGTGCTCATGGTGTGCACAGCTTCTTGTTAAAGGGAGGCTTCTGGTCAGCTTCAGGGCTCCAACCAGCACCAGGGGGGAGGACATGGAGACAGTGTTGTGGTTGAACTGGAGGATCTGGGACCATGTTGCAGCTCCCAGGGCTGGGAGGACACTCACTGTGACCCAGGTCAATGAGAGGATGGGACACTGGTTGTCACCTCTCCACTGTCAGGGTTCATGCACAAGGCACATGAGCTGAAAGGTGCAGTTCTGTTATAGAAGTTGGGAACTGAAGGAGGATGGGAACACCTCAGTCAGGTAGTGCGAGGCCACAAGCTGCAGAGGAGAGGGGGGCCGTTGTCTCTACTCATATACCACAGCACCGTCACATCGCTGAGAGAGACTGTTCAACAGGACCAGAAAGACCATGCATGGAGGAGATTCCCAGAGCAGAAGCAAGTGTCTACTCATGTTCCTTTCCTCACTGGTGAGGCCAGGCTGCTCAGAGGGACAGAGAGGGGGACAGAGCAGCTTTAATGGGGGGAAAAGGTAGGGCATCTCCAGCTAAGCAAAGGGTCAGAGTGCCTGCAGGAGAGTGGGTCTGGGTTCAGGTCCAGCAGCAGAGAGCTGCTCAGGCCACCCCCAGAGGACCATGAAACCAGGATGGTGGTGGACATTGGAAATGATATAGGAGATGGACAGGACAGTGCAAAGAATGGAAGATTCTATGGGATGGAGATATGAACCACCAAACATGATGATAGAGACACGTGACAGATGATGTTTGGGATAGGGGTGCTGGAAAAGGAGCTCACTTACTCTGCAGAACAGTCTCCATTCTGCTCCTCATCACCCAGCAGAGGTGCGCAGAAGATGGCACTGGCATGATTAGGCACTGGGTGCTGCTCTTTTCCCCCAACAACCACTGATATGCTCAGATGCTTGTTTCTGTGTTGCCCATCTGCCTGGGGGCATCCACGTCGTCCCACCCCTGCTTGCTCCCTCCTCTGCTCCCTCCAGCAGCCCCACCTCAAAAAGTGAGGGAGGATACCAGAACATTGCATAACACCCTCATAGGTTGGCTCAGGAAGTGTGGGTTGGATGAGTGGACAGTGAAGTGGATGGAGAACTGGCTGGATGGCAGAGCTCAGAGGCTTGTGATTAGTGGCGCCAAGTCCAGTTGGAGACCTGTAGCTAATGGTGTTCCCCAGGGGTCAGTACAGGACCTAGACTTGTTCCATATATTCATCAATGACCTGGGTGAGGGGACGGTGTATCCTCAGTACATTTTCTGATGACACAAAACCGGGAGGAGTAGTTGGCACACTAGAAGGCTGTGCCACCATACAGCAGGACCCAGACAGGCTGGAGAGTTGGGTGGAGAAGAACCTCATGAAGTTCAACAAAGCAAGTGTAGGATCCTACATTTGGGGAAGAATAACCCCAAGCACTGGTACACGTGAGGGGTTGACCTGCTGGAGAGCAGCTCTGCAGAGAGAGACCTGGGAATCCTGGTGGACAAGATGACCACGAGCAATCAATGTGCCAATGGTCTCCTGGGGTGCATTAAAAAGACTGTGGCCAGCAGGTCAAGGGAGGTCATCCTCCCCCTCTGCTCTGCCCTGGAGAGGCCACATCTGAAACACTGGGTCCAGTTCTGGGCCACTCAGTTCAAGAAGGACACGGAACTGCTGGACAGTCCAGTGGAGTCTACGAAGATGATTAAGGGACTGGAGCATCCCTCTGCTGAGGAAAGGCTGAGAGCCCTGGGGCTGTTCAGCTGGAGGAGAGCAGGTTGAGAGGGGAGCTCATCAATGCTGAGGAATAGCTAAAGGGCGGGTGGCAAGAGGATGGGGCCAGACTCTTCTCAGAGGTGCCTGGGAACAGGACACAGGGCAACGGGCACAAACTGGAACATGGGAAATTCCATCTGAACATGAGGAGGAACTTCTTTCCTGTGAGGGTGGCAGAGCCCTGGAAGAGGCTGCCCAGAGAGGTGGTGGAGTCTCCTTCTCTGGAGGCATTCAAACCCTCCTGGACACATTCCTGTGCAGCCTGTTCTGGGTGACGCTGCTCTGGCAGGGGGCTGGACTGGGTGATCTCCAGAGGTCCCTTCCAACCCCTACAATTCTGTGATTTTGTGATTTGCTGATTCTGTGCATTGCTATGGCTGGGGGACAATTTACCTCCACCTTGTGGGTACCTCTTCCTCCAGGAGCTCTGGGGAAGGGGAGGCTCTGGCTAGTCTCTGAAGAGCTTGTTTCAGTGCCGGAATAATACCGGGCATTTTGCCTGGTGCCATTTGCACAGCTCGTGCTTTGGCCAGTCCTCAGAGCTGCCCAGTGCTTTATTTCTGTGGCACTCGTTCAATGGGCGGGAGGGAGCGACAAAAATAGATGCCGAGAGAAGAAGTAGATGAAAGACCACGTCCTGCAGGGGAGGGGATGGGGTCGGAGTGGTGCACCTGAGTCCTGTAGGATGCTGTTGTGGGAAGCTCACAGCACTGGATGCCGAATCACCCCACCACTGGGATGATGAGACCTGTGCCCAGTCTCCCTCAGGGTTGAGAGCAGACAAGCCTCGACTGCCAGAGGATGGTACCAACTGCTTTGAAGCTCTTATCAGTGTCAGGGAAGATGTCCTGGCAGCACAGGAAGGGCTGCAGTAGGACTGTGAATCTGCAGAGGTGTCTTCTTCCATCCAAACTGGGTGGTGTCCCCAGGGAATTAGTGTTGGGGACGGTCTCTTTTCCCTTAGTGCTGCCCAGGGTGGTAAAAGGGCTCCCAGGGTGCTGGGGTGGTGGTAGCACCCCTACCAGCTTGCCTGGGGGGACACAGCTTCCTGCAGTTCCCATGTCCTCAGCTGAGCGGGCTGCGCTACCCCTGACCTGCTGCTCCACCTGGGACGGTGGTCTTGGTGGCCACCCCTCTGAGATGTCCCCGTGCAGCTCTCTGGGGCTCGGTCCAGGTGGCTCCTGCTGCCAGGCACCCTGCCCAGCCAGGCGGCTCTGGGCTCCTCCCCTTGCCCTCCCCAGGGAGCCACAGCTCCCATCCAGCCCCTTCCAGCCCTGGGGAGAGGTGTCCACTGCCCGCTCTATCTCACTGTCTGGGAATTTCTCCTGAGACTTTGCCTGCATTTTGCTGTCCTTATTTGCACCTCTTTAGGCTCATGTATACCCTCGCATCATCTCCTCTCCTCCTTGCTGCATCTCCTTCCCTCCACCAGCTGCTCTTGGTCTTGCTCTTGGACCCCTTTTGGTAGCCCTGGAGCCGTTGTCCAGCACTGGTGGGAAGGACCATCACCTCTCCCTGCTGACCCCCATCTCCAGGGCTGTTCTCCGGACCCACAAATCTGCCTCCATCCCCAGCCAGTTCCTCTCTGCCCTGCTGCAAGCTGGCTACCACATCCCCCACCCTACTAACCCATGCCTGGCCTGGCCCTGCTCTCAGCCTCTGGTTTTGAGGCTGCTTTTTGCTTTTTGTCTGTTTCTGGAGCCAGCCGGGTACCTGCACTTTGAGGCGAGGTGCAGCCTGCATGTGTCTGCCTTTTTCTCATCCCTCCCTGCAGCTCCAGGGTAAAGCAGCACATCTGGATTCCTTGCATCCAGCCCCCATCTGATGTGCCACATCTGGATTCCTTGCATACAATCCCTGTCTAACAGGCTGTGTCTGGCTTCCCAGCATGTGATTCCTAGATAACAAGTCAGTCCTGGATTTCCTACATGTGATTCTTGGATAACATGGCATATATGGATTCCTTACATTCAATTCCTGGACAATATGGCACATAAGCTCTGTGGCCAAGACTGAGGCTGGAACATGACTTTCTCTTTACAGAGATTTTTATTTTTTTTTTCTGGAGAAGATGCAGCTTTGACCTGAATTGCTGGCTGCCTCACAAAATCTCCCTTTTACCTCGGCTTTGGCTGCTCTTGGCTGGGAGCCTGGCTTGAAAACAAAGATCCTATCTCCCCCCACCCCCTGGGCTTTCGGATTGCTGGCGGTGGACACACCACCCCTTGCCAATCACTGCTTACAATAATATTTTTCTCTAGGACTGAGCTTGGAATAACTTTGTTTTGACATAATCTGAACTAATGTCTCCCCGGCAATGACAGTAAACACTCCACAATAAGTCACAGGGCAGCCCTGAAGCTCTGCAGAAGGGGCTCCAGTGGCCAGACATGAGGGAGAGGGTATGGGGCAGAGTCACAGGGCAGGACTTGGCAATAGCAGGGTGCACCATAGCCCCAGAGGTCCACTTTGCACCCTTTTCCCTCCAGCCCCATCCCTCCCTTGGTCTGCAGAGGGTGATGGAAAATGCAGCATGGGGCCATTGCTAATCAGCTCCTTGGGCACGAGAAGTTATTGTGTCTGCAGCGGTGGCAGCTCCAATTTAAACACTGTCACTGCGCTATTAATGGTCCTGGCGCTCGGTGACTTGACAGCTAAGCCTGGGACCTAGGAGCAATAATGTTTGTGCAGCCCAGAAAGAGCTGCTGAGCTCTTGCCTCGTGTCCATGCCTTGTGTCAACAGTGCCCTGCTTTCTCCCAGTGCTGTCCCCATAAGCTGCTGTGCTCAGGATGCCTGGTGCTGCCACCACTTGACACTGCCATTGTACACCACATCCAGCCATGGTTTCTTCCCATCCCTACTGGGGGAGGATCCCAGGAGACCTCACCTTCGTGGGGTCAAATAGTACTCACCAAAGCAGCTTCACAAATACTTTGCAGCCACAAAGCATCCCCTGGAGATCACCTCACTGCTGGACCAATGCATCAGGGAAAATGGTCATGGTGGGAAAAGGACAAAGGGCAGTGGCTGGGTCCAGAGGGGAAGGAGCAGATAAGGGCAGGAGCGTCTGAGGGGTCCCTGAAGAGAGGACATGTGGGCAAGAGATAGTGGGGACAGGTTCCCTGCTTGGATCCTCATCCCGTCCCTGTGTTGGCCATCCCCTGAGGGCACGCTCTGATCTGTGTCCCTTTTTGAGTTGCTCCTGCTGTCCAGCTATGCATTGAGAAGTAGCTACACCTGGACCTGGTGTTAGCCCTGGGGTTGCAAATGGAACATGGACAGCTGCCCATGTGCCTCTGAGCTCTCCATATGCCCCAGAGACTTCTGGATTCTGAGGACCAGGCAATGTCCCACTGATGCTTGTCCCTTCACCGCTTTCTTCTCCCACTGTGATGATGCTGTGACCTTGTGATCCAACCTCCCATGGTATCTCTCAGGTCACACTGGTCCCAAACTGAAAGCTCTCTTAAGCCCAAGCCTCCTGCTTGGTTGGCTCCATGGCAGGAGCAGGACTGTCCCATGTGGCAGCAGCTGGCCATGGAGACACTGGTGGTGCTGTAAAATAGTGTCCTCAGTGCAGCAGAGGTCTGTGCACTGCAGGGGAGCGAGCTGTGCCCAGGTGCTGTTTCTCTCCGGGAAGGCAGCACTGGCTATGAGCAGTGTGGACCTGTTTTTGCCCTGTGGCCAGAGATGGGGACCAAGGGCCTTATCCTCCCTCATCCCTCTTTTTTTGTGAACCAGACATCTCTCACTGTGAGCCCAGATCCTCACAGTGGCTCTGATCTTCAAAGCAGCGCAGTGACTTCAAATTGCACCAAACTAGGTGGGAGCGTTGATCTGCTTGAGGGTCGGAAGGCTTTACAGAGAGATCTAGACAGGTTGGATGAATGAGCCAAGGCCAATGGGATGAGGTTTAATAAGGCCAAGGGCCGGGTCCTGCATTTTGGTCACAACAACCCCGGGCAATG
>JAOQGH010000006.1:837488-883280 GCA_025769975.1 Gallinago jamesoni
TTTTAATGTGGTTGGACTCAATGATCTCAAAGGTCCCTTCCAACCACTAAGATTCTGTGATTCTGTGATTCTGTGACACCTGAGAGTAGGTGATACCAAGTAGACCCAAGCAGATATATCTGCGGAGAGAGGCAGAGGAGGTCCACCAGTGCAGGGAGGACTTCAGGCTGCTGAGGGTGTCTTTCCTAGAGATCTGCAGCCTCATCCCTGCTCTTCGCTGGGGATCACGGGGGTTCCAACAACATGGGAACTGGAGGATCATCCCTGCGTGGGACCTCAGCGCTGCAGTGTGGGGTTTGTAGACCAGTCCCGAGCACCATCTGAGAGGCGTGAGCTGCTCTCAGCAGCCTCCTCCAGTGGTGTCTTTGGGTATAGCTACAGCTGTGGCTCATCTGGTTATTGTCGAAGACAATAGTTTGCCCTCATTTTTATTTTTTTTTATGGATAAAAGTGTGCGCTTGATATTGGAGCAGAAAAAAGGAACTGTGGAACAATATCTGGGAGACTTCCGAATGTCGATGGAGTGAGCTGTGGAAGATGGATGGATGTGTGGACTGCCAAGGACAGTAAGAAAAGTCTGCCTTGGGCTGCATGTTTCATGCAAAGAAAGCAAGGACACATTCCTTGGGGAGGATGTAAGAGGGACAGGATGAGATATGAGGCACATTTAATAGCAGCAGAACCATTAGCAGCTCCAAGTGGTCAGGGCAGAGGTCAGGGAGTTAAGGCGCTTTGCAGAAAGGAGTTCTTTACTGATGAAGTTGCATCAAATGGCTTGTCTGACTTCATGTCTCAGAGGGGAGGAACAGAGGGAACAGAGGAACAGAGGGGACAGTCTGGCCACCAAGCAGGTGCTGAGGTACCTCTCTCCTCAAGGGGATGGTGGGCTCTCAGAAAAGTCTGGGACCTTTCTGGGTGGCCTTATTCATGCCTATCTCCTTTGCTTTCCTCTTTGTCATGTTCCAAGAATCCTTTCATCCGTGTGTTTGTTTTTCTTTCCCTCTCCTTGCAGATGCTCAGTAATTCTTTGAACATATCAGACGGGTTTGTGTATCCCTGTATCTGGGCTGTTCTGTGGATTCCCCCCAGAGGATAACAGGCACCTCTGGAGCATGTTGCACACTGGCCTGAGGTCATGTCTAAAGGCAGCCTGGCAAACTCTTGCTGGAATGCTTGCCCTGTGCAGAGGACAGGCAGTGAGCTCGAGGGGATAGCAATGCTGCATAAGGGAGCACTTTCCAAGGTGAGGAGAGATGGTGGACTCTGGTGGGAATAAACACCAAAGTGCAGAAAGGATAAGACGGCGGCGACTTCTGAGTGCAACAACCCAAGGCCATGGTGGAGCCATGGAAAAGTCTGGCAGCTCCTTTGGAAAAGTGAATTTATAGCTCTCCTTGCCCTGGATGTTTTGCAGAGTGTGAGATGTGGTTGCAGGACACTGTCTGTTCTGCAGGCATGTCTTCCCTCCGAGGCCAGCCTGGTCCAGGAGTGTCAGGACCATCTCTGCCCATGAGTGCCAGGACATCAATTCCTGAGGAACCCTCTTACTTGGTGTCTTAGCCACATTGGATGTTCCTTTTCAATATCTGAATGGAGAGGTGCCCCAAGGCACCCACAGAGACCCACAGACACATGAGCTCTCCAAACACTGTTCTTGGCATGCCCCAGATAAGCCACTCAATACACCGTGGGTCCTGTGTTGTGCCCCACTTCTTCATTTTCTTGAATCCTCAGGTACCACAGTGACCACGCAATACCTGAGGAGCTCAAGGAGCAGGGTCCTGGAGATGTGAGGCTGAGGAGTTCAGAACGAGATGTACAAGGCAAACCATCAACTGGGAGTCTGATGCTGCTGAATGAATGCCAAGTGATTCAGCAATAGTTGCTGCCCTCATGCTCCTGCTGCCCTTCAGTGCGAGGCTTTGGGATGTCCACAAGCAGCGGAGTGGACGTGGGTCAGCAGTGAGATGAACTGGGTGGCTGACTGGGTGATGGGCACACTGTGGATGGCGAACCAGTGATCCCTGTTGAATTCACTGTCTGAGTCAGTCCCTTGCCAAACTGCTGTTTGTGCCCCCAAAATGCCAAACTGTTTCTCTGGAAAGCTTACAGCTGTACCTGTTGAATGAGTTTGTAGGCAAGGAAATCAAGAACAAAGTGACATGGAGACAGCTGCTAAATCCTCGGGTCGTGCTGGGTTGTGATAAAAGGGGCAAGAGAGAGATGCGAACAAAAGTTCTAGGAAAACTGTGGATGATATATCTGAGTCCAGAACTAAGCATGGTCCCTGAGCTCTGCACTCCCAGACATGGAGGGGTTCAAACCACCAAGGTCAGCGGAGGGGGCTCCTGTGGGCAGTGGCTGAGCTCAGCTGTGGGGTTTGGAGAGGGCAACAGGGTCCGTCCCAGCACAGGCATGGATCCCCATGCAGATGCTGCCAGCTCTGCCTGACTGGACCTGCTTCACAGGATCCTTCTCTGTTGGGTTTATCTGCCTTGGAGCAGCCTTGAATGCTTCACCAATGGGACCTGACATCTGGACAGACGAAGAAGATCCCAGTGTCTTTATGGTAATGGCATTACCATCAAGAAATGATATGGCATTACAGGGGGCAGATCCTTTTGAAGTGCCCAGTCCTGGCCAATTCAGGCAGAGGGAGTCTTCCTTGGGACCCCCAGGGCAACCTTGCTGCATTGCACAAGAGCTTGGCCAGTGCAACCCTCACTCACACTCTATGTCTCCCTCCTTCCACACCCCAGTGTAGCTCCCAAGCCTTGCAGTTTGGGAAGGACTTCCCTCACAGGTTGATCCTATACCTCCCATCACCTGCACAGGGCAGGGACCCATCCTGTCCGTGGAAGATGTGCTGGTAACTGTTAAACATGAGAGGAGCTCACGTGTCCTGCCAAGGAGTCTCTCGTGAACCAGGGAGGACTTAAGGGGCTGGGAGGGACATCAGAGGAGGGGGAGCATCACCAAGTGCAGAGAGGCGGTGGCTGATCTGGAGGGCAATGGCAACTGGATTTCTGGAGTGGCCTGCAGGGGCAACTTCAGAGGGGCACATAGACGGACCTTGGGGGACGTCTCTAGACTTCTGTATGTCTAGGTCTGACCTGCAGTGAAGAAACAAAGGGATCTTCATTGCAATCCTGGCAAATGCTGGTGCAAGACATGGTTTTGGATAAATATTTACTCTGAAGACTTCCATCTTTGAGGACTTTCATGTTCTTGGTGCCAAAATATAGGGGTCCTCCTGCCTGCCACGCTGGGCACAGATCAGTGTCCTCAGCAGGTGACAAGAGGATAAGGACAGAGCCACTGGCCTTGTCACTACCCATCACTCCTAAGGATGGGATGTGCCTGTTGGAGATCAACAGAGGCAGCTCCACAGCCACCTCCTTCCCATGGCCATGCGATGGCATGGGCAGAGCAGAACACACATCAACCGGGGTCTCCCCCAGCACCCATGTAGCCCTTCTGCAGGCTGTGGCTGCTTCTCCTGCCTCCCTGAAAGAGCAGTGTGAGCGCAGCATCCAGGCGCCTGCCTCTGCCCAAGTGCAAAGGAGGCCTGAGGACAAGGATGGGGAGGGGGGAGCAGAGGAGGCAGCACAGAGGAACAATTGAAAAGAGGAAAAAGGAAATCCTCCTGGAGCTGTGAAAGTGTTTTCCCAGACTGTCTGGCTGCTACGATGACCTCATTCTCTGAGGTGGTGTTAATTAGGCTGAGAGACTGGAGAACAGGATGTCCAGTCCAGGCAGCCCCACTGCCACCATCACCTGCACAGCCCCTCCTATCCAACATCTCTCCCTAAAAACCTGACCCAGCCTGCCCCCCGTGGGGACGCTGAGTCCCCGGGCTCCTGCCAGTGGCTGTTAACGAGGGTTAACAAGCCACACATTTCCATGAGTTCATCTCAACTGTTTATCCTGGAAAATCCCATTTGCAAAATCCAGTGACACACAGATCTGGAGGCAGGGGGGAGCATCCCAGTGCTGTGCTGGCAGAGAGACTGTCTCCGAGGTCTCTGGTCACCCCCAGGCACCAATACCCTGGGACAGCAAGGCTCAAGTGACCATGCGCTGAGGAGTAGGAGCCAGCAGCGGGAGCTCGGGCTGTATGGGAGACTGCAGTATAGTTTGTTACAGGTGACAAGGACCTCAAGGACCCAAGAACAGGTGGGTGTCCTGTTCCATGCACAAGGTTTCCAAGGGGATGCCTCCTGGTGGGTCAATATTTTAACTGAGATAATGGAGGTCTGAATAACGGATCCCCTCCTGGATCATCTACTCTATAAAGTTGTAGGCATCAATGAAAGCTTTTTCCATATTTATCCCTGGAGGTATTTCATGGGGAGGGAGAGAAACCAGCAGAGCTTCTCTCTTCCCACACGTTTGCCCAACTTTAAAAATCCTTAAAAGGTACCTCCTAAGGCCACTAAACATCAAATTTGGCTTAATTTACTTCACTCATTAGGAAGGTATGACAAACAGACTCAGTTGCATAAGGCTTGTTTCCTCGCAAAACCAAACCACGAAGTATGTACTCGGGAGCTCTTTCATTTAGCAGAGAAATTAATATAAGGAGACTCAAAGGCTGGGAGTTAAAGCTAGACCTGCTCAAATGTGGACTAGTGCATACTTCTACACTGACCATGACTGGAACCAATTGGGCAGAGGTTGAATTCCCCTCATTATTGTCACACGCGGACTGGCTGCTTTTCCGGCAGAGGATCTTAAGCCAAAAGATGGTTCATGGTCTGGATAGTCATGGGACAACACTGTCAGGGCTCTGATGTTCAAGTCATATTTATGGGCTCATGGCCATAAATTTAGTACATTTGAAAGTGAACATCAATACTGCCCTGCTGCTGGCTCCCATTTGGAGATGTTCATCAGCTGCCTGGTTGCCTCCAGGCAGTCAAGTGACCATGTCAGTGGCCATTGCACATCTTCTAAGCTCTCTTTGCCTCCCCGGGAAAAAATGTGGGTCTTTTAAATGTAGAAAAAGGTTTTATAGGCTTTATATTCCTGTAAGAGAGGGCATGGTCAGAGCCAGACCCCCAGGACACGGGCTGGAAGTGGGAGAGTATCGAGTCCATAGACCAGGGCCTCGTGCTGAGAGACCATGTCACCAGTCAGACGAGCTCTTCCCATATCACCAAGCTTCAGGCACTGCAGGAAAAGCCACAACTTTTGCTAACCACAGCCTTCACTGGTGCACTCGAGTTGCTCGGGGGAGGCCACCAGACAGGGATCAAGCATCAGCCGTAATTTGGTTTTCTCTCAAAACCTGCAGTCACTCTTCTGGGGATTCATGAGCAACAAGAGCTGGGTCAGAGTCTCGTGGGGGCTGGAGCCTCCTCACTGCACAGGGCTGCTTGAAGCTCCTGTCTGCAAACACAAGAACTGAGGATGAGAGAGGAAACCAAACCACAGTTTCTTCTGTGTTTCTGCTTTCCGCTCATCTGAATTCAGCCTCATACCTTCTCTGAGAGCCCCTAGACACAAAGGCTTTCTGCTTTTCTGTGCTTTACTTTCTGCTTAGGTGCAGATGTTCTGCAATCACCTGCCCTCAGGTCATGATGGCTTATGTTGTGGTCATCCCATCCAACCACCTCAGTCCCTTATCTTGCCACACCAAGACCACAAGACAGGACTGTAAGTAAAAAGTGTGTGAAATAGTTCTTTTTTTTTCACTATTTGTCTTTCAAGAGTTAAAAAAGCTTTACCATGAGTGTTGCTGAAACACACACTAAAATGCCAAATGCCATGTGTTTGTAGCTTTCTTTAAAGACAAGAGAGGGCTCCCCATGGTATTGGAGACTCCATTCCCACCCCAACTGGGCGCCTTTATAATGGTTGCAGCAGTTTGTCTATTCCCAATTGCAAAAGGTCTTCAGATCTCCTCCAGTGCTGGCACACTGCTATAGGATCTCAAATGCCAGTAATGAGCAGGGACTGATAGTGGTATTTTTTGTGGTGGAGACTCATCAGCTTTTCCAGATAGTAGTAAGCAAAGCCAACAAGTCCTCTTGGGAGACTCCCTGCCAGACATGAGCCATGTCTAGATTGCAGCTTTGGGTTGGAGATCTGGCTTGCTGAAAGTAAGCTATGATAGATACACCACTGACAGCACTTGCAGTGCCTCTCACATCCATAGGAGTGGAGCTGGAGGAGACACTTGTGTTGCATCCATGCAGAGCCATTGCACTTGACAGGCAACCAGAAATCAATCTGCAGAGTGTCTCATTCAAATGTCTCCATTTTTGTTCCCATGGGAGATATCTGTGTCTGCCAAAGTGGTCATAGCTCTCATCTGATTAATCCTAACTTTTCAAACAGTTGGTAGACATCTCGTTAGCCAGACACTTTGCTGTCCAAACCTTCATTCTTCATCGTTAGCTCTCACCTCCCATGTGTCACTTTGGAAAACCCCCTTACAGGGCTGCCTGGAAAGTTTTGCAATGAAGTGAAAAAGATTGAAGTTTTGCACAAAAATGAGTGCAATTAAGAAAAGATTTTAAGACAAACAACAGATGCCACCTGGTCCCTGTGCCCCCAGTACTTGTTTTTGTTGCAGGATCTCTGAACCGTTTCTGTGACCATCCTTAAGTTTTTGTTTTCAAATATCTTCTTTTAAAGTGGGCAACACTATTGTCACACCTACAGTCTTCTCTGGAACTGGGTAGTCTCTTCCAAACCTAGATGGTTAGGATCTGCTCCTGATGACCTTCAAGACATCTTTTCTTTGGTTTACCAACCAAAGCAAGTGTTGGTTTGCAGGGAGAGTGTTTTGTCCATGGGACTGGATTCTGCTGCAAGGGTTTTGTTTTTTTGACATTTGTCTTAGTTCTATCATGACCATTTTGAGTTGTATGTCTTTCACATACTTTTTATTTCCTACTAGTTTTGCTGTTATTCCCTTTGGAAATGGTTTTACGTTGAGACTTCAAGCCTTCTTTTTTTTCAGGATACCACTGATTTTTCTTATGGGATGACTTTAGCTAATGAGTTATGACTTTATCTCCATTTTTCAAACTACTTGGGAAGCAGCTGATGTTAATTGTTGAGTCTTAGTGATGTCATGGGATTGCATTTGGAACAGAGTTTTCATTATACTCTGTCTCAACTTAAACTGCAGATTCTAACAGCAAAATCTTGCTGTCTTCTTTGCTGTCCAAATATGTTTGAAAAGTCTCTTGCAGTACCAATGAGTCCGTCTCTTCCTTAAGGATGTCACTGAAAGCATTGTTATTAGGCATGAGAGTATTGACCTCTGCATCTGGTTTTGTGTTGTTTTGAGACATAACTTGAGATCCAGATTCTTTGCTAATAAAATCATCATCTGAGGCAGAATTTAGAGCTGGCATATTTTGTCCTAGTACTTATGTTTTAATTTTCTCTATTTCTGAATAAACAAACCAGACCTGAATATGGTATTTCTTCTTCTTCTTTTTTTTTTTTCTTAGTTTATTTTTTGGTTTATTTGAGCCAATAACTTTACATGGGTCCAACCCACGCTGTTACTCACCTCTCTTGCCTAATCTAGATCTGAACTAATTGAGAACAGCCTTGCTTTCCCCCACTGAGCTACTGATGCTTTGTTAATGATGTTTTCTGCTCTGGCACTGGGACACCACTCCCTCTCTCCCTTTCTTTTGCCAGCTTGTTGGTGGGCAGCGGTAGGTCCTCCCTAGCTGGAAAAGGGCTGGGGCTCAGCAGATGCTCTGGAGGTGGTCCAGCTGCCTCAGCAGGCAGCAGAGACTCCACCACGTGTACCAGCAAGAGCCTCCCTGGGCTGGCAGATCGGCAGAAATTGGCAAAACGTGGCATGGAGAAACCACCTGGATGGAGCCCCTTTGCTCTAAGGCAGACAGTCATGCCTTGGAGAGGTGAGGGGAACATCTCTTCCTGGTGGCCATGCTCTGCTCTGCTTTGTTCACTACTGTGGTGGTGGGGAGCGGGGTGCTGGTGGACTGGCTGTACCAACCTGTCCTCGGGGCCAGTGCTTCGTGGTGCCTGGTAACAAAATGCACCTCGTAGGGCACCATGGAAGCTTGACTCATCAGCTCAGGAAGCAGAACAGGCTGATCTGGCCTTGCTCGGCAGCAAGACCAAGAGACAGGTGGGTTTCACCCCTGGGTCTGTGTCCCATTTCAATGTAACTGGCCCTTTTGCCTGTTTTATGCAGAAGTGATGTTTGTGGCTCTCACAACAAGAGCTGACAGACACAGCATCAAGCTCCCAGGAGGGCATCCAGGTGTCATCTGCTCTGGGGAGCTACACCATCCGCTGGTGGAAGCCGGTATGAGAGGACTTTGGCTGGCCAGGTTTTGTCCAGAGGGAGAGGCAGGTTGCCAAAAGAGAGATGGTGAGGTAGAAGGACTGTGTTGGGGCTCTCCACTGGGCTGCTGGTGGAGTTGTTGGGCAGGAGTGGTTCTGAGATATGTTTTTCCTTGTTCTGGTAGCCCCACTCACACATCTGCCCCTCATCATGGGGTGATCATCTCCAGGAGATGCTCCAAATCCTAACCAGGATCTTCTTGGCTCCTCGCTTTGGAGCACCCAAGAACCCCTGACAAAGGACACAGGCTGCATAGGAGGAGGACCCCAAAGTCCATAGGGACAGCTGATACTAATGCCCAGGTCCAACAAGACAAGGGGAAGCTGGGCTGCTCTAGCTGACCCTCACCAACTAGTTACGCCCATGCCTTGGTGCCATTCTCCTTTTGCACTTTGTTCGTGTCCTTTGTTCCTGTCCATCCGTCTGTCTGTCCCTCCAGGAGACACCCATGAGGGGATGCTGTCAGAACAGCCTGTCTGCCCTGGATGGGGTGGTTGTCACAGCATTCGTTCAGCACATTGTCCCAGCTGGTCCCTGCAGTCCAGCCCTCGTGTGCCACTCCAGTGCTGGGGACAAGGGATGAAATGCTCTGGCGATGGGGCAGGGGAGTGAGTGGGGACAGCATCATGCCCTGGTGTGGCTCTAGTGGGGTGTGGTGGTACCCCTGTTGCCCTCCCAGCAGAGCAACCCTGACCTCAGTGCTGTGCACTCTGTGGGCAGCTGCCTGGACCTGTCTGAGCGGCTCCAGATGTGCCAGCGGCCAGCAATCCAGCTGTGTGCTGCTGCCGGCAGTCCTCAGAGCGGCTGTGTCTGAGGGATGCTGCCAGCACACCCCCACCCCAACATGGCAGGGGACTGGGGGCACAGCCCCTGGGTCTCCCCCTGACCCCTAAGAGCTGCCTGTCTGCAGGGAGCCCCTCCGCACGGATGCGGGATGGGCCGCACCTCCCTCCAGATGTTTGCCTGGCCCTTGACCCCTTGTTCCCTTGCAGCAGGGCCCGTCTGGGTCACACGAGGGGCTGGGGCTGGGCAGGCTGTGAGAAGGTCGGCTGTTTTGGTTGCCGAAGTGGAGACGAGAGGTAATGCAGAGCAGCAGGAAGAACGTCCTGGCAGGCAGCGGTGGCTGTCTCAGCCTCCATCAGGCAGCAGGGAGCTGGACCCCCAGGGTGCCATGGGCAGAGCATCCCTTCGAGATGATGTGCTATAGGGAAATGCAAAGTGCTGGGACAGGGCAGGAGGAGCAAACCAGCCCGTGCATGGTCTGAGCAGGCAGAGGGAGCATGGAGAGCAGAGGGGCAGAACCCCACCTGCTAGGGCCAGGCAGGGCATGACAGTGGCATGGGGATGCCCTCTGCACTGCCCCACGGCTCCCTGACCCACAGCCATGGCACCAGCCAGTGGCATCCTGGACCAGCCAGTGTCATTCCCTTGGGCAAGTGCCAGCAGGTTCCCTCACCTCACTATGGTGCCCTGTGGATCTCAGACCACCTTCTTTCTCCAGCCCTGCTCTGCTTGGACTACCCAAGCCATATTCAACCCCTGGTGTCCCATCTGCTCATGTTTAGGATGATGGGGGAAACGGAGGCACACAGCACCACTCTGATGGGGCCAGACCATCCCTTTGCCTGCAGAGTGAGGGGCTGAGCACACCCAACTATTGGTGCATGAGTTGGCCATAGGCAGCACAGCGCTAGGGTGGGGATGGTCTTGGTGATATGTTCAGAGGACCCCAGGAGGAAGCCATGAGCTCACGTGTCCTAGATAGACACTGATCTCCAGCCCAAGCCTCTAAGACACAGCCTAAGCACCTCCAAGACACAGAGGTTCTGCAGGCAGTGAGAGAGGACAGAAAAAATGTGCAGATGTGCCAAGCAGACCATGACTGCTCTGGTATCTTCAGGTCTCTCATGCACAGGATGCCCAGGGTACCCTAGTGCTGGTGCTGCCCCAACTCCCCGAGGAAGGCAGGTTCACCTGAGCCAGCCCAGGCTGCAGAGACCCCTTCCCACTTGGTGAGGACACCATGGTTCCTCCCCACCAGGGCCAGGAAGGTTTGTGCCTATTCTCATCCTTCACCTTGTGGTGCTTCAACCCCCCCACCCAGGTCAGGCTCCTCCTGCTGCTGACCCTGAGATCCCAGCTGTGGCCATGGCTCTCCTTGGGCAGCCCGGAGCCAGCCCCACGTCCCCACCCTCCACACCCTTTATCAAGTTCCTGCAGCCTTTCCCCCGTGCCCGCCTGGGCCCTGTGCCAGGCTGGACCATGATGGAGAAGGTGGCAGCCTGCCCACAGCCCACCTGCCCGCTCGCTCCTGGCTGCTCACCACTTCAGCACACAGACTCCTGTCCTCCTCTTCACCAGCATGCAAGCCCATGGGGGATGCTGCCCTGGGATCGAGGGGGTCCAGACATCTGGATGCTTAGGCAATGTGGGAAATGCTTCCAAAGACTAGAGGGATGATAAAGCACCAGAGCAAGCCCTGTGCTTGCTGCCACGCTCTGGCAGTGCTGACGGGGGCTGCTTTCACCACAGGGGTCCACCAGCACTGCCAGCCCCTGCTCCCCCTCTCAGATGCCTGGAAGGGCAACACTGGATCGACATGGGCTTTCCTGGGTTCAGGGGACACCTTGCACAGACCCAGATTCTCTTCCTCCTCACTTGTGCTCCCTGGGTACCTCCAAAAAGCATCAATGGCCTTGGTGCCCTCCAAGCAGTGCCACAAACAGTTCCAGGCCAATGTCTTGGTGACCAGTCTTGTGCCCCCACTGGGGACCCCTTGGCCTCTTCTTCTTCCCCATGTGGCCCTGCAGCCTGTGTCCAAACTCTCATCGCCCCACTCCAGCCCTTTCTTTTGAATCAGGGTTGTTCATCCTCCCTGCAGACACATGACAGGCAGAACCATGACCTTGACCCTCACATCAAGCTTTTGGTGGTTTTGGGACAGCAGGGCTGGGCGATGGGATGAAGAGGCCCTTATCTGCATGAGGGGATGTTGGGTAACAGCAGCCTTGGAGACAGGACTGGAGGAGGATGGGTCTTTCCAGCCTTTCCACCTTCCCACGGCCGCTTGGCTGGCTGAAATGTCTGTAGAGGGCTGTGCAGGAAGCTCTCCCTGACCAGGAGTCACCTGAACTATCAGGAGTTGTTTCTGGATGAGAAATTGTCCAGCAGTGGCTGCCAGGTGGGATAGGATGGGCAGTGTTCAGAGGAAATGGAGCTGGGATGGAATGGGATGGGATGGGATGGGATACCCAAAGTGTGCCAGGAGAACTGAGTACTGTCAGGCCACCTCCAGCCCCCTAAGATGCCCCAGCAGCAAACAGAGGTTGGGCTGAAGCAAGAGCTGGTGCTAAAGAACACATTCCTGATGATGAAGGCGGATGTGGGGAATGAGTAGCTGGAACAGCTGGAAAATAGTGTCAAGGCGCTGCGGGGTGTGCCTGGATCCAGCTGCCCAGGGATGGGGCATCAAAAAGTTTGGATCCCTGGCCACTGCGAAATCATAGTAATAGAAATGTAGAATCACAGAATCATAGAATCACAGAATGGTTTGGGTTGGAAGAAATCTTTAAAGTTCATCTAGTTCCCCGAGGCAGGGACACTTTCCACCAGACAAGGTTGCTCGAAACCCTGTCTAGCCTGGCCTGGAACCAACCAGAGAGAGACCTCTCAGTGATATCCACCAAACTGTTGTCAGATAGAGAGAGTCACAAGGAAGTCTGAGAACTTAGATGCTCAGTTATAATGAGTCATTCAAAATAAAAAATCAGTTTTCTCAATGAAACAGTTTTCAGTAACTTTTTTCACAACTGCTGATCAAAACCCAAAATAGCCTCAAAAAAAGCAGACGACATGAGGTCAGAAGGTAAATCTGGAGCCCCACAGGTCACTTTGTCCATAAGATGTGCCTCTGAACAGGCACAGCTCTGGGGAAGACTTGGTCTGTGCCTGCCAGGTTCCCTGCACCTGGATTTTCCTCATAGCTCCAGTCTTCCCATGGCTGGAGAGGATTCAGCCCACTTGGTGCTTTCTCCATTCTCCAGATCCCCCTTGGTGTTGGGGCAGCCCCATAGCTTTGCCCCCAGGGTCCTCACTCTTCTCTTCTGGGTTGGTGCTGAGCCCCCCAGCTCATGCTGGAGGTTCTGGACCCCCAATGCAGAGGGGTCCCATGCTGCCTGCCTGGGGCTGAGCCTCTCATCCGGGCACAATCCCTGTGGCAAACCCCAGGAAGCTCTGGTCGCACTGGAGGCTTCTGTCTAGCCCCCAGAACACTTGGTCATATCTCAGGTTACTCCAAGCCTCTTGCTGCAGGAAGTGAAATGACCAAGCCCTGGGCTCTACATCTCTGCCACAAGCTGGGAGGCAGAGCCCAGCAGCAAAGGCCTCTCCTTGCTTCCCATTTCCACTGTCCTCTGCCATCCACCAACCCTGCTTTGCAGCCCACAGCACCAGCAGGACACAGGGGACACCGCAGCAAGGTGTCCCCGTGTCTCCAACAGCACAAGGGCAAGGGGGAAACCTCTCGTGCCCAGGGGGCAGGGACCTCCCCTGGCCATGACCTCCCTGTTAAGGACAAGGTGTCCCTGCAGAAGGTGCATGCCTTGAAATCTCCCATCCTGGTGCCTTGGAAGCCTTGGCTTTGCTGTTATTTGTGTCTGGTCCCCTTATCTCACTGCCCCACCTAGCACAGAGCTGGCCCTGCTGGTTCCCGTGCCAAGGCCATGGGCTAATCACAGCCCCGTGCCCCAGCCCAGCACCGCTGCTCAGGGGAACAATTGGAGGAAGCCATGTCCCTCGGCAAACCCTGAGATTTCTTCTGGAGGTGACAAATGTTGGGAGAGCTGGCAGGGGATGACGCCACATGCAGGGACTGGCACAGTCCCAACCATCCCTGCAGGAGCTGTGTCCTCCCCCTGGCCAGCGTGCAGCCCTCTGCCTGGACCCCCACACCAGGGGGGCGTCCAGACATGGTGGACAGGAGCAGTTCACATGTCTCAGGACACAGACAGGAACTGGGGTGTACCGGGGCACCCAGGCAAACGTGCAGCAGCAGGACTGTGTCCACATACGTGTGTGCAAGGAAGGAGGTGCAATGATGCGTGCGTGTGTGTGTGCTTGCACACTGTCATGGATGTCCTCCTGCCATGCTACCCTGTGTCTTTGCCCCTGTGTAGAGACACAGCCCCTAGCCAACCCATGCCCCACCTCTGCACACCGTGGTGCTCAGTGGAGGTACCATGGTGATGCAACTCAACACCTTCTCCTGGCTCTCAGGTCTAGAGAGCCCTCAAATCCCTGCCCAGGCTCTTTCCCACCCTGCAGTCCTCTCTTCTGCCTCCAAAGCCCAGGTGCTGTGGGGTCCCTGGCTTGTCCTGCCCATGCCTGGTAGTGCTGGCAGCCAGTCCCCACGGTGAGGGCTTGGCTGTGCATGGCATGCTGGAGCACAGGTGGCCATCCATGCCTGTGTCACACTGTCCGGGATGCTCAGAGAAGGCAGGGGGAGTTCAGCTGTGGAGGACAAGCTCCTTAAAAGGCTGGAGACATGCAAGCGGCCAAGGCTTTCCCAGGCAGCCAGGAGTTCCTGGAAGTTGGCTCCCAGTGCCAGAGAGCGAGTCTTGGATTGCTGCACGGGTGAGCCTTCCTGAAAGGAGTCGCCCTGTGCCAGATCTTGCCCTGCCATGGGCTGCCCTGTTGGGCATGGCTGCTCTCCCCACGTGCCCCTGTCTTGCTCGTGTGGGCAAGGGGTGTGTGTGCAACCAGTGCCATGATCTCCACCACAAGCTTGCCTCCCAGAGGAAACCAACTAGGCTTTGCCCCAGCAGATGTGTGGCCATCCCCATCCCCAGCCTCGTGCCTTTGCTGGCCCTGTTCCCCAGCTGGGAGACCGTCCCAGGCTCAGCCTTGGGTATCTGAGAGCCAGGATGTCCTATGGCTGATAATGCCCCTTAGCTCGTAGTCCTGTAGCTCCTTCTCTTGCTCTGCACTCTCCTGGGCTCCCAGCAGCAAGTTGGATCCTCATGACCTTCCAAGGGGAATAAAGGTAGGCGTCTCCTTCTGTTCTAGTCTCCCCATGACTTGGGAGCCATCCAGCTTGTCTCAGCCCTACCACGTGATTGGGATACCCAGTGTGAATCCTTCAGGAGCTCATCCCATCAGTCAGAGGCACCTCCAGTCCCACACGGACACTTGAAAGGTACCTATTTCCCATCTGAGACATCCCTTGGCAGTGGCCAAGGTCTGGTTTCCTTGGAAGCTCTGTTGAAAACCCAACCATCAGGTTCCTCTAGCAAGCCAAGACCAAGCAGTACTTCTGTCCTCTTCTCTGAGTGGTCCAGATCCTACCCCAGCACGTGGCTGGGCAGGAGATAGCCATGAGACAGTGGGCAGCCTCCAGGACCTCAGGGAACTCCATGGAGACCTGTGCACAACTCCACTGTGGGTCTGTGCTTCCTCGGAGAGGGAGAGGGCAAAGGCACATGGAGGACAAGTAGCAGCACAGAGGTGGCAGATCCCATCCCTCCAGGATCCCATCTCCTTGATCTCAGGACCCCAGCCTTGGTGATGGTCCCAGGATCCTTTTGACCCTCCTAACATTGCTGGCTTAGGGTTGACATCTGAAGCCTGACTTTGACTCAGGGGCTTCCACCAAAGTCACCTCTTATGGCACAGCTCCCATGGGTGGCTCAAAGCACAAAACCTTCTTGCAACATCACACCATGGCCGATTTACTCCAGTTCTCAATGTCACCCATTCACCTCTCTCCTGAAGCCCCCTGACACACAATGTTCCTTTCTGTGTGTCTACACCTACACCCCATCCTCTCCCTTATAGCTCAAATGATCCCATGTCACCCTCCTTCTCCTCCAGCCTTCCTTCTAATCTTGTCTAAAAAATAAAAAAAATAAAAAAGCAAACCAAAAAATGAGCTTTATTTTTTTTTTTTAAAAGATGCCAAGTCAATCTGGTACAGTCTATCCCTGATAAACAGCCCTCCTTTGGGGCCTCTTGGGATCAGAAATAGCGCAGGGGCTGGACCCGCTCAGAGCAAACATTCCTCCCCACACACGCACGTCTTCTTCCCCTGGCCGCTGGCAGCCTTGCTGTTCCCTGGGAGCTGCGGGGCCTCGGGGATCACTGCCACGACTGCTTCCCGTGGGTCCCAGCAGTGCCTGGGGAGGGGGAGCCATTACCCCCCAGGCATCTGTGCATCCCCCCTGGGGTACCTCCCCGCCAGCCTTCCCTGCAGCACGGTTTGGCCAGGCTCGCTGTTTCTGCAGGGAAAAATATTTATTTATTAAAGTGTGCCACTGAGTCACGATAATGCCCGAGGGACAGCCGACAAAGCTGACCCATGCCATGCTGGCCCAGGGGTTGCTGGTGGCTGGTATGTGCTGCTAATCCCCCCCGACCACCTCCCGGGGAATGGTCTTTGTGGGAGCCGGGTAGACTCGAGATGGTCCCATTCACTCCCAGGGAAGAAAAGAACAACTGCTCGGGTGTCCCCTCTGCTCCAAGAAGAGATGTGGGATCCTTCCCTGAGCCCAGGAACCTCCTCTGTCCTTGATGTTGGGTCAGTTTCCCTGCTGGGACCGCTCTCAGGGCAGCAGGACCTACCCAGTGCTCCCAGGAGGGGTTGCCTGTTTCCAGTCTTCTCAGTGCTCTTGGGTGAAAAGCTTTTGTATTTCATACAACAGATTTGCTCCCCAAATCCTTGTCCTGATCATCCCTCCAAAGGTTTTCTGTGAGCTCAGTCCCCTTTAACTCGTCAGAGTTTTGGTATGATGAGCTATCCCTTCCCAGCTCCCTGCTGGGACACCTGCTCCCCTGCTGCATCCCAGACCTTCCTTCTCTGTCATTCCCGGGGGACGGAGTTTTGTCCTCTTCTTCGAGAGGGGTTGCTTAAGGCAAACAACCTCTTGAAGGACTGGGGCTGGAAGCAAAGCCTGCTGGGGGCATGGCGGGTGGCAGCAGGGAAGGGTCAGTTCATCAGGGTCTGGAAGTGCTGCCGTACCTACACCCAGAGCACCTGGGGGTTTGCACACAGGTCCTTTTTATAGAATCATAGAATGGTTTGGGTTGGAAAGGACCTTAAAGGACCTCAGTGCCACTCCCTGCCCTGGGCAGGGACACCTTCCACCAGACCAGGTTGCTCCAAGCCCCATCCAACCTGCCCTTGAACCCCTCCAGGGATGGGGCAGCCACAGCTTCTCTGGGCAACCTGGGCCAGGCTCTCACCACCCTCACAGCAAAGAAGTTCTTCCTAATATCTAACCTAATACCTAATTTTTCTTGGTGACCAGGCTGCCTGACCCCCTTTATTTATTTGTTTATTTATTTATTTATTTATTTATTTATTCACAGTTCTGTGAATAAAGACGTAGAACCTCCATATATCATCACCACCTCCTGTGGACTCCATATAGTATCCCCAGTGTCTTCTGATGCTACCTGCTCTCTTCTCTATAATCATTTTTGTGACTCTTCCCTGACTTTTCATCCAGCCAGCCAGCGCTGTGTCGGTGTGAGCTGAGAACAGCCCCTGCTGGGGGCACACCAGGACACTCACAGCCTTCCCACTTCTGCTCCAACTCCCCTGTGTCACTGCTTTGGAGAGCATGATCACCAATTACCTACCAGACCCCCCAGGTTATCTCCTGGGAGGGAACCCCCACCCGTGGGAATTGGGATCAGGACCCATGGTCTGTGGGTATGGGGCCAGAGCCCCATGTCCGTGCTTTGCTCCTGTTGGAGCTGCTTCAAACACAGCTAGAAACACACTGCTTCTCACAGGGCATAGTGGTTGCTCTCTCCCACTGCAGCCTGTGCCATCTGCAGACAATATTAATCATGTCTTTCACCCATTAGTCACTTTTAACATTAGTCATGTTGTCTTCATGTTAAATAGTGGAGGACTGAGACTGCAGGAACTCACTCACAAGTGATGGGCCTCATCTCAGCTGCTTCTGAGAGCTGACAGCCAGCCAGCGTTCAATTACATTTCACGTATGCCATGTGGCTTTTATATTGTTTAGTCTCTAATGGAGATGTGGGGCCAGATTGAATTACCTGTCCCACAACAGCAGGCTGCATTGACACAATTACTGCCTCTAGAGTTACCTCGCTGAGCCCTGGTGTTTGCTGGGGGCCATTCCTCACCCCAAGTTGCGCAGCAGCTGCTGGGCTGCCAGCTGTCCACCCATCTCGCACAAAACATGGTCTCTCTGCCTGCTCTGTGGCTGCCCGAGACCGCAGCCAGGCTGGCAGGAGCATGACTGTGGAGAAACAGCTGTGTGAGGCTTTGTCCTCAGCCTGTGTGCAGAGCACCTAGAACTCCTGGCAGGAAAGGTTGAGCCTTTACAAGTACCTTCTTGGGGTGGTTTTCCCAGAAACCCCCAAGGTTTTGCGGCACTAGGGGCTCTGGAAGTGTCAAATCCAGTCTCTGAGGCACAGTAGGACTATCCCCAGCATGAGGTCAGAGTGGCTGTGGCTTTGTCTACCTCAGGCTTGAAAGCCTCCAAGGATGGAGATCCACCAACTCTTTTGCTTGTCCCTGCACTGGGATCCTTCTCAAGAGTCTATATTGCATGTTGGGCACAGGAATAAGCACCCCAAATCTTGGCCACAAAATGTGTGGTCTCTCCTTTACTACCAAGAGCAGAGTAATCTTTCTCCTGGGCTGTGAAGTACTTTTGGTCAGACCGTTTCATTGCCACAACAACAACATATATATATGCTTCACATCTTCACGTCAGAAGGATTTATGCTCATTACTGACACTTAGTACAGCTTTTGTCCACCTTTTACCCAAAGTTTGTCTCTGAACCCACCCAGGCAGGACTGGCATTCCTTCAGCAGACAGACCCGGGGGGGCAGGATATCAGGTCTCCACACTCCTCACCAGGGACTGAGCCCCTCACCGCTGCTCCAAGCTCCTGGAGCTGCTGGAGCCTGGTACCAACACAGTCCTTGCGGTCGCTGGGTTGAGCAGCAAGCCTGGTTTCCCCAAAAAGTCTGACTTTCTGGAGACTTGGTTTTGTTTGGATGTAGAAGGAACCCAAGTCACAGAGCTTTTCCAGTTGACAGGTTTCTTTTTGAGGGGCAGGGGGGCCTGGATCTGAAGCTGGCTGACCTGGCGCCCAGGCCCAGGGAATTCCTGGGAACGCTGACTTCACGCTACTCCTCTTGCTGCTCTGTCCTCCAGCCAAAGCCCAGGCCAGCCATGGGAGCTGAGCTTCTCATGGAGCGGTGAGTGGAGACTTAGGGCTTGCAGACTCTCTCTCTTGGGCTGCTGCCCGTGCCCCAGGCAGCTGCTCAGGAGCAGGGGGAGAAGGAGCACTGCCAGGCAGCAGGTCTGGCAGTTTCTTGGCAGAGTTCAACTGCAATCAAACCGTCTCCACAAAACATTGCGATGAGCCAGCACATTCCAATGGAGAAATGTCTTGTCTAAATGTTTCTGACCAACTCTCGTGCGGCGGCTTTCTCACTTTTCCTCCTGGCTGTGTTTCTGAAGGAAAAAACTCTTCAAACACACAGCCCTGGCTAAGGATGTTGTAGGTGTGACTGTCTTGTCTCAGCCGAGGTCTAGACCCTCTGTCTGGGGTCTGATGAGCCTCAGAAGAACCCCACCAATGCTTGGCTGCCCAAGGTGCCCTAAATGGATATGAGAGGATCATGGCATGTGTACCTCATGGGCCAAGGAGCCCTTCTTGCAGTGGAGGGCTGCATGGACCAAAACCTGAGAAGCCCCAGGTTGCATGGACCAAAACCTGAGCAGCCCCAGGTTGCACTGACCAACCTGAGGGTGTGTGTCTCAGTATCTGTGTGCATATGACCCAAGAGCTGAGGTGGTGTCCAGTGGCAGATAAGACCCAACCTCGAGGCATGTTGGATGTGTAGAGGACATGTCCTATCCACAGTAAGACTAGCTCCAGCTCTTGGTGCTGGTGCCTTCTCTGGTGGGGGATGTAGACCTGCTCCCAGCCCCCCTCCGCAGACTCAGTTCCTTTGCATCCCCATGAGAGGCACTTGGGGTTTCTTCCTCTGCTGAGAGCTTCTAATGGTCCTCAGGGGCCTGGAGCTTTTTCAGAGATGTCCCTCAGCCCTGTTGTCACTCCTGGCATGGGCAGCAGAGCAGGACAGTGTGTCCTGATGCCTTGAGGCTGAATAGACCAGTTGTGCCTGGAGTAACAGGTGATTCCTGTGTCACCAACTACACCAGGGAGGAGCAGATCTCCCAGGACTCTCCAAGGACACTGCCAGCCCTGGCCTTTGGCACTGACATCATGAGGGAGCTGGACAGGATGGCAGAAAACATCGTCCCCGTGTGGAAGGTAGGTCCACCATCAGCATGGGGTGGTTGGCTGGAAGTGTGTGTGCTCCCACGGTCGGGGACGAGGCGTGGGGGGAGGCAGCGTGGGCCACGGGGAGCGCGTGGGGCCCCGTGTGTTGGGCAGCGTGTGGGCCGCGGCCTGACCCTGGTGACGTTGTGCCGGTTCTGCGCAGGGCGGGTGCGCGCCGGCCAACATGTGGTTTGTGTTTAGAGTGTGTGCCTGGTGGTGTTTGGTAAATGAGGTGCCCTGGGTGATGTGTGTGTTCAGGCTGGCTCGCCCCGGACAGTGCTGCAGCCTCCCCTGGCCGCCCCGGCACTGTTTGTCTAATGGGGCTGGTCTCCAGCACTGCGGGGATGCTCCTGCCTGTGGCCACCTCGGCGTGGCACACGCGTGCCCGCTGCGTGGCCATCCCCGCCGTGGGACCCCCCTTCTCATTTCGGGGATGTGTTTGGGGCTGAAACCCCCCTTTTCCCCACGTGGCTGCCGTTCCTAGGTTGGCAGTCCCCACTCCCTCTGCCGAGCTGACCCTGACCGGGATGTGTTGGTGGGGGGGGGGCCCTCCCCTGCCACCCCCCACCGCACCGCGCTCCCCGGGGAGCTGATGAGGTGCGATGTTTTGCGGGCTGGTGGCCCCGGCTGAGCCCAGCCAACAGCCTCTCCCTCCGCAGCACCCTTCTCCGCACGCGAGACTGGAGCAAAAACACCTGGAGCCAATTCTCAGCCCTGTCGAGCCAGCAGGAAAAAAAACAGGCACTCGAGGCCTCGCTTCACAAACCCGCGGTCACCGGGGCTGCTGGCTTACACCCCGGCCCCGCGGAGGAAGGAAGGGTGGTCTGGTGGGCTAGCGGGATGGTCCAGGGATGCTTGGAGCGAGATGAAGGGCGGTGAGGCGATGCGCGGGGCATCTCCACACTGTGCCTGGGGACACATGGGCCTTGGAGAGGAATGGCCAGTCTGGGAACCAAGCAGCCGGTGAGTGGCTGGCTTTACAGTGCTTTGGAGAGGAGGAAACACCATCTCCATGGCGGTGAAGCTGCTTTCCAGCGCTGGGGACAGTTCAACCATCCCGAGCACAGGCGGGGAGAGAGGCTGAGGGAAGGCAAGGGAATGTGGTGGGAGAGGAGGCAGAGGTGCACCTGAATAACCCCTGAAAAAGCCCCCCACCTCTCCCGCGTGCTGCAGAGACAGCAGGACCAAAGCCTCCCCACACCTCCAGTTTGGGGCATGGTAAGCAGGTCCCAAGGTATCAGCACCAGTGGTGCAGCATGGGGGCCACCAACTTCTCAGGGGGCCAGGATGGGTTGACAGCACAGCAGGGACTTGACACCTGGTGTAGACAAGGAGGGGTGACTCGTCAGCAGAAGCAAACCCTGATCTGGCAGGAGCAATCAGGGACCCCACCAGCTCCCTGTGCCTGGATCAGGAAGGGGAACAGGGCTGTGGCACAACGTGGCTGCTTCTTTGCTTCCCGGCCAGGTCCAGGTGGCATTGAGGTGTCCTCCTCCTGACTGGTACAGTAGGCATGCTGCCAGCAGGCAAATCTGGCAGCCAGTGGACAAACCCTCCCAGTGCAGCTCCGCAAGGCCAGGGACAGGCACGAGAGGAGCACAAAAACTGCCCAAGGAGCCGATCGCTGCACTTGTGTAAAATCATGAGCAATGGCAAAAACAGCAGGACATGGGAGGGACGTTGATGCAGAGCAGCTTCAGAAACAGCAAAGGATGGAGGGAGAGTCTGGCAATCAACATCCAACTTTTATTCCTAGTTAAATAACAGAGCATGTCGTATGAGAGAAAGTCATTAAGTGTCAAGAGCCAGATTTCAGAGGAGCTTGGTGCCAGGTTTCCCAGCGCTCAGCACCACAGCCAGGGCCAGGCTTTCCAAAAAGCCAGCTCCCATTCAGAGCCGCCGCAGCAGCCAGGCTTGAAATGGGGCTGGCTGGGGCTCCCGGGGGACGTGTCTGGATGGACTTGCGGGGGAGCTGAGTGACTGACCTGCTTGGCTCTTCTCCAAAGCAGATGACCAGTGCCTGATGCCCACGGGATGCTCCCCAACACCACCCTGTGAGGTGTCCCTACCGGGTGAGACGAGTCGTGTCACCTGGAGGGCTGGGATGGTTTAAGCCCCTCATTGGACTGGCTGAGGCTTTTCAAGCAGGAGACTGACAAATTGCGGGTTGTCAGCTTCCTGTGGGAATTTCTAAGTGAATAATCATTGTGAACATCATGAAAAGCATTTTAATAGTCAGAGAATACCATCTGGATGTTCACAAACAAAGGCGATATAAATCCACAACTGACAGCACACTGAACTCACTGCTTTTATAAGTAAAAGTATTTCCAAATTGTTTCCCAAATTATTTAAGCAAGTCTTTCCTCTAATGAAATTCAGAAAAGATCCTAACATAGGCAAACAGTGCAGACTGAGCACAACAGAGACTTTATACAGAAGGATTAAAGTTTGGGTCAGATGTAATCAAATGACATCCCCTGCATACGAATGCAGCCCGTGTTGAGAGATAAGAGGAATCCCAAACACTTCTGCGATGGGAGGAATAAGTCTGGAGGTGCCAAAAGGGAACAGGGGGAGAGAGCAGGGGGTAACTCAGAAGGTTTTTGTGGGCGTGAAGGCCTTGCATGACAGTGGGGAGCACCACGGGGCTGGATGGAGAGCCTACCGAGAGGGATGTGCTGGGGTTGGCCGCAGCTGCCCCCGAGGTCCTCACAGCCTGGGGACCCTGGGAGGGGCAGGAGGGGAGGGATGCTGCTGGTAAGAAGAAGAAAAGCCAGCCAGGCACAAGACTGCTTTGCAGGGAGGAGAGAGGAGCCAACAGCCCGGCTGTGTGATGGTTCCAAGGTGATGTGCTGCACGGGAGGAGAGTTGGAGAGGAGAGGTCGCAGTAGGAGAAGCTGGCAGGGATGGGCGTGGGGTTGTCTCCGGCAGCAGGGATGGACCTCAGCACCCACAGGATTTGGGGTCAGAGGTGCACAAACCAGCTTGAGTTGGACTTGGATGGGGAGGCTGTGGAACTCCCAGCTTGTCCTGGATGGTGACATGCACAGGGCTGCTGCTTTCCTGGACAGAAACTCTGGAAATTAGGCAGCAGCACAGATCCTGACCTCCATGTCCTTACGTCCTGGAGAGCACCTCTCAGCCCAAAGTGGGTGAGCCAAGGGCTTTTTTCAGCGTGGGCCTCTGCGGAGAAGGAACTGGGAATGGAAGCAATGATCTGGAGCCAGTGGAGGTCACACTGAGAGCAGAGCGACCTCAGACACGTTGGAGGCAGAAACTGGCCAAACCAGGCTGTGGGCTAGCTACTGGTGTGCTATGATGGCCACTGGGGTGGTGATTTGGCCACCAGAGAGGTGATTTCACCAGCAGCACCTGGATGGCTGTGGCTTTCTGACTGATTGTAGCCCGAGGACAACTGTGCCTCTGTCACTCTCAGGCCCCTGGCCAGACTTCAGGATCCTGGCAGATGATACAGAAACATCTGCTCTTGCTGGCTTTTCCTGATCCAGCTCTTGCAGCAAAGGTTGAGGGTCCTCCAGCCAACAAGGGCTGGGGAAAGCTTCAGGCTGTGTATGAGGGGTCCAAAACCACTCATATCATGACATTCACCTGCAGATGTACCCTTGTAAACATGGGACCTATCTTGCCCTCCATGCAGGAAGATGACCTCTCTCTGCTCACTGGAGAAGCCTGGGTTTGAGAACGGGCAGTCTGTGACCCCTCCACGGCTCCCCAGCACTCCACCTCCTCCGCATCACCTCAAAGCAGGGGATGTCCTGCTGTCCAAGGGGACAATGAACCCCAGATCCCATATTTCATCTGACTTCACCTTGTCCTGTGTTGCCAGGCAGTCTTCTGAGTGAAAAAAGGTCATGTTTATTTGTCACTATTTCAGGCCAAGTTCTGAATGGGAATGGATAAAAGGTTTGGAAGCAAAAAAAAAGTTGCTCTCAGAAAGAAACAGGAAATAAAATCTGACCTCTCCACTGTGATGGGATGCCTACTCATGACAGGACAGCTACTGACAGATGGTCACCCCCTCTGCCAGACCCTCTCTGCTGGCCCTCATCTCCTTGCCCCAGATGCACCACTCATTTCCAACGCGAGTACGGTTGAGAGAGCAGGGCCCAGGGCAGGAACACAGGAGGAGGACACGGCGTGGGGTCCCTCGGTCCTGCTGCCTCTTGGCTCCCCATCCTCCCCACTGCCCCACCTTGTGCCACGGTTTGCTGCCTCCATGGGGCTTGGAAGTGGCTCTGGGAACTTTGCAGATTTCCAGCCCCGTGCTTTGAGTTCCTCCTTGGAAACATTAATTATATGTGCCTTGTGTTCAGCCTGTGGGCTCCAGCATGGGCTCAGCGTTGGACTGAGACCACACTTGGTCTCTTTGGATGCATCAGAAAGATTCCAGATGCAGAAGTAAAGTGTTTGCCTAGACACGTTGCTGAGGGGAGGCTGCCCCACACCGGGCCAGCTGCCAGCTCGGGGGGTGGCATGTCCCCAGCTGCCCCCCAAGCATAGTTTCTGTAGGCCACAGCAATGAGACCAGCAACCGGACTTGCCTGGGCAAAGGGGACAAGTGGTGTCACCAGTGGTGAGGGATGAGAGGAGCTGCCTGTTCCCTTGCAGTCACTTTGCTAACATGCCCCTAAGCCTTCGCCCAGCCAGAAAAAGCATTAGTCACCATCACGAACTCGGGATGAGCAGACAGAAATAACAAGTGCATTCGTCTAGAGCAGGTCCATGCCAGGCAAAATATTGTGACCGGGACATGTTCTGGGGAAGGGGCAGAGAGACCTGCTTGGCCAGAGTGAAGGGCAGGGCTTGTGGTACATCACCCCAACACCTGGTCACCTGTGAGGGGCACTGGTGACCACCAGGGCTGGCCCTACCCAGGGCCTTCACAGGTCAGTAGAGATGGACAGACCTGGCAGAGGGGCTTGTTAAGTGGTTTGACTCCCAGGAGCGCTGTGGGATGAAGAAGGACTTGGGGAGGCAATGCTGTGATCTCCTGGCTGTCGGAGACTCTCTGGCCTAGCCCATGGCCAACCATGAGCTGGTGGACATTTTGGAGGGAACCACAGCTTGGCACCTCCACCATCCCACATCAGCCCTGTCCATGGGATACCAACAGCTCCTCCCCACAGTGTTACCAGGGGCAGGAGGGCAGCAAGCTGATTACAAGGAACCAGGCATCCCACCACAGGGAGACTCCTGCCCCTCCAACATGGCCTGTCCACTCGACTCAGCATCACCACAGAGGAGCAGAGACTCTGGGAGCGGGACGAGCCAGGACCTGGATACTGGCCGACGAGGGGAGAGGATGAAGGGAGTTCTGAAGTCGGCGTGCGAAAAAGGAGAGGAGCAGTGAGGATGCGGCTGGGCGCTGATGACGGGGGTGGCTGCAGACAGTATCACAGCAACGTGCTGGCATGGAGCAGAGGCCAGTCTGAAGTCAAACATAGGGAACATTTCTACCAGACAGGACAATTACACACTGGAGCTGCTTGCCAGTGAGGCCCCATCATGAGTGGAACAGATCCCATAAGATACTTCTAAGTTTAGAGTAAAAGAGCCCTCTCCAATAGGGGAGGATGCGAGACTGGAGAGCTAAATCCCGCATGTCGCCGCCAAACCGCACTCCCCGGAGAAGCACACACGCACCACTCTTGCAACACTCGAGTTACGGCTGAGACACACATTCCAGCCGAAACCCCTATTTTCAGTTGTTTATACATCGCTCAAAAAATATCCTTTTGGATTGAATTTGTTCATGCTTGATCTCAGCCCAAAGAAACGAAGAATTATTTGGGGATGGTTTGAACAAAATCTGTTCAGCTGTTTCTGTGTTATGTAAGCATCAGAATAAATATGTTTTCCTCTTTTCAAACATTTTTCTCATCCTCACTAGCTGTCAGATAGCTCAAAATCAGCTTCATGATTTGGAAGTGTACACTTAGCCCATGCCTGGCTCTCAACAAGGGACCAGCCCGTTCATCAGTGGGACAAGACCTCCTCAGGGACTGAGAAAATCAGAATGAACTCTTACATGTGGTGCTCAGCATCCTTAAAGGTGATCTCCAAGGGCATTGGATCGCAGCTGGGCACCTTCTGAGACTGCCTGGCAAGAAGGGGTTGGCCAGTGTCAGCTGAGGGTTATATAAATAGATATTGAACAAGGATGTGGAAAAGAGCCGTCAGGGTTTGTGCAAAGGGGAGGTGAGTGCTGGGCTGCTGCACTGACCGGGCAGTAAGAGGAGGGCTCTTTGGCCAGTGGTCTGCCTGGGGTTGTGCATGTCTCACTGCCCATCTGCTAGCTCCGTGAGAGCTCACACCTCTCAGGTTGCACTGGAGGTGCTCCCTGCTTTTTTTTTTTTTTTTGTGTGCTCTGCCAATGTTCGTTGGTTGGTGGATTGAGCCTTCAGGAACAGATAAGCAAGGGAGAAGAGCTCACAGACTTGGAGAGATTCTTTCACCCCAAGATCATGCCCAGGTGCAGAGAGGTGGTTGGAAATGGGTGTTGCAGAAGGAGCCCCAGTGAGGGTTTGATGAGGTGGATGAGGTAGGTGTTGGGAAGACTTTGTACCAGCGTGTTTGGGGTGGAGTAGAGCTGTTGGAGGTGAATACAGAAATATCCTTGAAATACAGCTCCAAGGCTGGAGAAGATCATCCAAGTTTTAGGGGTTCACACCAAGTCAGTGTAGAGATGATGCCGTGACTCAGCAGATCCATGCACTCCCAGGACTTCCTCTTGGATGAAGGGATGAAGAGGCAACATTCACCCCCATGATGTGCTCCACAGGAGTGAGGGTCTCCAAAACACTTGGGTGCTCACCTCTTTTTGGTGTGAAGAAGAGTTAAATACCTGAATGCCTGGCAGTGGCTGCGATGTCATTGCTGATCCAGCACCTACAGAAACCAAGAGATGTCTGTCCAAGTGCTGATTCTTAACTACAGGGCATTTGTTCAAGGAATGACATTCAAGTAACTACAGACAAAGTGCTATAGCAACGAAAACTGAGCTGCCAGTAATAGACACTCCAACATCATGTCAATATTCTCTGGAGAAACCATGGGAAAAATGTGAAGAATCATTCTGAGCTGGACACGGGGAATTTTCAAGAGAGTCAGGAAGCTGATAAAAATGCCCTAAGCACAAAAGGAATTAAATTAAAGTCCTTCAGCTGAATGTAGAGGCTGCTTCAGCATCTATACAAACCACTAAGGGCTCACAATATTTGAGTGAAGAAAGAGGGGAGTCTTTAAGTCACTTTAAGTCTGTCAGGAGAGAGGAGGCTGTGAAATCATGAGCAGGCAAAGGGAAAATAAGCTATCAGGGGAAATCCAGAATCATCTTGACTTTGACTAAGTCCCCAACCCAGGGAGTGGGGGAGCAGGGAAAATGCCTCCAAGGAGAGACCACTTGACAAGCCTCCTGGAGCTAGTGTGAGCCTAAGACAGCTCCTTGGAGCAGAGGCATCACTTGGACCCACAAGAGGGTCTGATCCCCTCTGAAACCTTCAAGCACCTCTATGCTGGCTGCACTGGTGAGAAACCAGCATCTCCAGGGTCCTGGGGCAGGAGGAATGATTTAACTTGAAAGGGAGCACTGAACACTAGAAAAGACTGAAATGAAGTCATAACCAGAGCTAGGTGAAATCTGCCTCTGCTTCCTGCCTCCTTCCTCCTTCCACTGGATGATCCTGTCAATGGCTTCAGCAGTAGAAAAGGACATGGGAAGGGCCCCAGATTTGCATCAGGACAGCAGAGGCACGTGGAAACCCAACTGTTTCCTTTTGACAGTTCAACTTGGGTGACCTTGTACTAAAGCAGATAAAGAGTGCTTCCATGTTCCATCCTATGAGCAGGGAGAAATACATTCTTAACCCATCCCAGATGTTTGCAGAGGAGACATATAGCTTAATCCTGAACTAGCAGAAGAAGAAGTGCTGGAACAAAATGATACATTAAAAAAGAAAACACCAGATCCACATGGTAGAGCTGAGAGTGCTCAGGGAGACAAAGAATGTAGCAGCTGCTCTGTCAACTAAAACAGGTGATTTAACATTAAAGCTACTGCTTTCCAGAAGTTCGGAGTGAAGAAAATGTTGTACTGGTCTGCAAAAACGGCAGCAACAATGATCCTGGGAATAGTCTGACAGCTCTTTGCTCAGGAAAACGCGCTGGAAAGAAGCAATCATTGAGGTTCAGATAAAGCCAATCAGAGGGACCTTGAGGTCCCTCTGTCTTGCTGATAAGCTGGATGGATGGTAAAATACGAATTTCATTATGTTCAACAGAAGCAAATACTGTGTCCTGCAACTGGAATGGAGCAACCCCATGTGTCAGGACAGGCTGGGGAACAACCAGCTTGAGTGCATTAGCTCTGCAGCAAAGGACATGGGGACTGGGTAGAGAAGTTGACCATGAATCAGCAATGCACTTTTTCAGTGATGAAAGCCAACTGGTCTGCTATGTTAGCAACAGCATAGCCAACATCTTGAGGGAAGACATATGAGAAGAGGCTGAAGGAGCTGGGGTCGTTCAGCCTGGAGAAGACAGGTTGAAAGAGGGATCTGATTGCATTTTCCTCCTCCTAAAGGGGTGCTGTAAAGAAGACAGAGCCAGACTCTTCTCAGAGGAGAACAATAAGGGGGAAATAGGCAACAAGTAGAAGTTGCAAGCAAGGGAAAAAAATGTGTTTTGCAACGCTGGCACAGCACCCTGAGCAAATAGATTTGGCTTTGGAGTTAACCCTTCTCTGAGCACGACTGGACAAGAAACATTTGAGATTTCTCCAAAAATAAGTTATTCTCTGATCTTATGGTTCTCTGAGGAAGGAAGATGAAGGGAAATCACATTTCTCAGCCTGTAACACATCCTTGAAAATATTGGCAGAGCCATGGGTGGAGAAAGGCTGCTGCTTGCTCCCTACAATTTAGGGTATGAATGTGCTGCCACTGGAGAACACCTGAAATTTCTTTCAGACTCTGGAGAAGCATCTCTGTGTTGGATGAGACCACAACAGCAAATGGTCTGCTCCCTCTGCAGCATGATGGGCTGCTCCTTGGGAGGAGCATCAGAGCCTCGGGCTCTAGGATGTCCACAATGATGTTGCCTTTTTTTTAAACTCCCCTATCCTGCAGCCTGGAGACAGTTTCTGAAAATGCTCCAGCCATGGAAGAAGAAAGAGATGGTCACCATGCGCTCTCTGCTCACTGTTTGTTCATTTTATGAAACAGAGGCTCAGAGAGAGAGCTCTGGTATGGCCTGAGGAGAGCTTGACACCTCTTGGCAGCACAGAATAAACTCTCCAGTGAGGGACACCTTCAGGCCTCTTCCCTCATGCTCATATTTCTCTACTTTTGGACAAGTTTTCTACCCCATCACCTGCAACCCTGGAGAGGAACAGATGCCACCTGAACACCCATCACAACATCTGAGCTGCTGGTTGTGCACAGGTAGTGCCAGCGACATCCTCACTCCCCTTTGGTGACCGAGATGGCACAAAATCCTTGCTGACTTCTCACATGTTGACTGTTTCTGGCCTTATCTCCAGGATCAAGACCATATTTTTCTCTTCATTCCAGGAAGGATGAGTTTTAAGAGGCCCAGAATTGGAAACAGCTCCCCTCTCTTCCCATGCTTCCCACACATTTTTTCATGTGGGGAGGTGTTTACTGCAGTTATGCAAGTGGAGGAAAAGGGTTGGGCTGAGAGTGGAGTCCTGGCTGCTGGGCACAGCGTGGCTCCCACCACCCTGCATGCCCTCCTGGGCCCCTGTGACCCAGGTGCCGTGAAGAACAGAGGGAGAAGGAAATGTCCCACTTCCATGGTCAGAGAGGACAGACCTCTGGCACTGGAGAGGACTGGATCCTAGGGTGAAACTTGGGCATGTGTCCTGGACTCTGTGGACACCCAGAGGTGGCTGAGCAACCCAGCTCCTTCCATTGGATGCTGGTTGCAAGTCAGTGACTGCCACCATGCCAGGACAGCACAATGTCCCTGTCCCCCTGTGAGAGTCCCATGCTGAGAGCAATGAAGGACTGGGGCAGGTGGAGGGCACACAACACCCCTCCGGTGCGTGGTGGCCGGGTGAAGGGCTGTGCTGTGGGGTTGGGCATGGGTGGTGGGAAGGCGTCAGAGATGTGATGGTACTCTCTGGGGGTGTTCCCTCCTTTACACAGAGTTTCCTGCTCATGCTGTGGGGTGGATGGGGCAATGAGAGACATGGGGAGGACTCATGGACTCTCACTGCCGTGTGGGAACACGACGTCCATAAGCCTTGCTCCCCACATCCCAGGAGGCATGAGAGGGGAAGAGGGACACCCCACTGTGGGGCTGGAGCACAAAGCCATGCTGTGGGACTACAGGAGCAGGGCTGGGGACATGCTTAAGTGGCTGGGATATGGCTTAGGGTCCTCACTGCCCCATCAGTGCTGCAGGAGGCAGTTTCTCAAATGCATCCATTCATTCACATTCATAGTGCAACCTCTAACTGCTGGGACCAAAATCACCTCCACCATGAACCGTGAGGCTTGGCAGGAACCAGCTGCTGACCAAACAGCTGACCAAAAAACATGAGCTCATCATCCTCCAAGAGTGGATGGTTTGGGGTGATGGACTTTCAGCAAGGGGCTGCAAGCCCCGGGGTAGGGGTAAGGAGATGCAGGATGCGGTAGGCTCCTGTCCGGAGAGGGTGAGGAGCAGTAGGGGGGTAGGCAGACAGGGGAGATGAGCCAGGGAAGATGTGATGTATATAGCCCAGCTAGGAGAAAAGGGGCTGGGATGACCAGAAAGGACACGCAGATGCAGGTGGCAGCCTGGAGGATGGGAATGAGCAAGGAAGGACAGTGTCTGGACCCAATGCACCCCTGGGTTTTGGGATTTTGGTGAGCCAATGGAAGGGCTCAGCCTTGCAACTCCCTCTAGATGCTGAACAACCCAGCATAGTTTTGGGAAGAGCTGGGCTCTGCTGTGGTCAGGATGACATGTTCAGCCCTCTCGTCAGACTGGGTGGCAAAGGGCTCTCTTGGGCAAGAATGTTTGCAGACCCTTGAAGTCAGCATGTTGCCACCAGCCAGCCTCCCCCGGGCTCTCCCAACACCCAGCTGAGCCACCTACATGGAGCTGAGCCCTCTCCCCACTTTTTCCAGGCATCCCTACAGCTGTCAGGTGTGCACCTTAAACAGGATCACTGCTTCTCCACCTGCTTGGAGGTGAAAGAACTTGGATTTATTCTTTCCACCAAGGGATTTATGTCCCTGGCAAAGGTGATGTCACATTGATGGTGCTATTAGCACTTGCAGAAGACCAAGCACCTTGGATTACACCCTGAGCCCCACAGAGGGGAGCATGTATTCGTCCTGCAACCCAAGCCAAGACAGCATGCAGCTTGTCCACTAGAGCATAGATGAATCCCTCATACCATGCCCTGGTGAAAATAGCAGAGGGAGCCCAACCTTCTAGGCCAAGAAGGCACTTTGCAAAAGCAGATGGTGTCTGAGATCTCCTCAGCCTCTGTCTGAATACCCACCTCAGAGTGGTTATCTCCTACCACCATCGCTCCTCGTTGTGTCTGGAGGTTGTCAGGGCACTGAGAGTACTAATAGGCCTTAATTGCCATGTTCAGCCTCACATGGGCCCTGTCCACACCCCTGCCCTTGGGCCCCGAGCTCATTTAAGCTCAGCCCTGGGTATTCAGGGCCTTCCTGATTAATGCTGTAGGTGTGCTTGTGCCCTGCTCTCTCTCCTGGATGGACCCTGAACCTGTGTTGTAGGCAGCTTGCCTTCAGCCCTGTCTCCTGGAAGGACCTTAGCACTATGCTTGGATGTGGAGAACTAAGGCAAGGAACCAGCCTTGGTTCACTGCTTGTGTCATGTTCCCACCATGCCAGGGGAGTGATCACTGCTCAAGACTGGAATGTTCTCCCATGCTTGCTAGAGGAGTGATGAAACCCAAAGATGAGGACTGGGAGGCATTTGTTGCTCATGGGGTGGTCAGAAGGGATCTCTTGCCTCTGGGAGAAGCATGAGTGATCCCAAATTATGCTGAGGAAGATCTTCCAGCAGATACAGGACTATTAATGCCACAACAAAAGAAAAAGAAACAATGGAGACAAGCTGTGACAAAAACCAGCTCCTACTGGGCATAAGAGTGATAGTTCCCATCCTGAAAATGATGCAGGAGGAAGAGGACCGCATGGCATGGCAACAGGTGGAGTGACAGTCATAGAAAACTGTCCTGGTTTCAGAAGGAGAGAAGGTGGTCATGGATGAAAGCTCCCTGAGCACGTGGCTCATCTTGTCATGGGAAGAAACAAATATTACTGGTCATGAATAACCTGATGTGGAAAAGGAAGCACATAATGCCCTGGTGTTCTGGATCTTTTCCTTAGGGAGATGTCCAGGCAAGAAGAGGTGGAACTTGTGAAAGATGTTGAATAGTGAGGTAATGTGGGGCTCAGGGCCACCCAAGTCCTATGTTCCCATGAGCATGGGGCTGTACTGGATGTGATCAAAGGGCACATGGACCCCTGCCCCAACCATGAAGTTGGCTTTGAAGTACCCAGAGGTGGACTCACTGGTGATAGTGAGGACCTCTCCTCATATGCTAGTCACACTCCTCCTCATGCAGCCCAGCCTGCGTGTGACTCATGTGCAAGAGGAGTGCCGTGCTGACCTGTATTCATGATGGTGACTTGGCCTTTCTATTTACGGATCTGCTACATGGATGTCTCTGCCTGTCCCTGTGCAGATGGTGGCACAGTGTCCTATCTTCCACAGGTTACACCATCCATTCTGACACATTTCCCATCCACCTCTCCGCTCTGAGGAGTTCCATAGGTAGAATGCTCAGACCCTCCAGATTGTTTCCCTTCATGCATCCTGGTGTGGTTTGTGCAGGAGGGGTCCAGCTCTCCCACCAGCACCCCAGTATCATTCCCCTGCCCATATCCCACCCATGCCATCTTGTTTCCATGCCCACAGGCTGTGTCCAACCTTCCCAGGGCTGGTGGGTCTTCACTTTGAGAACCTGTTAAAAAAGTCCTGCTACTGCAGAATGTCTCAGCCTCAAGGCACCCCTTCCTGCCATGGGCCAGGTTTCTCCAAAGCCCTGAGCAGCACAATGGTCACCAGCTCCATGTGTTGTTCCAGGAAAGGTCCTGGGGTGCCAACTCAATCTCCAGGGCTGGATATTTTTTGTCTGACATCCACCTGGAGCTGGCAGATGAACTAGGGTGGACATGGAAGGGAGGGTTAGGCCAAGCCCCTGGGGTGCTCTGTGCCTGTGATTTTTCTGGCTTTTTGGGCTGCCTCTGCAGAGCTGGGATCTCCTGGCAGGTCTGGAGGCAGCTGCTCGCAGGTGGCTGGGCCAGGCTGACCCTGTGATTCGGGTGGGCTGCTGGTTACCCAGGTACTGACACTCTGCAGACTCTCGGTGGGCTGTGAGACTGCTTCTTCCTCCCTCCCAGGATAGGCGATGCTCGGATGCAGAGAGGAGATGTCCTTGCTGAATCAGGGTCTTGGAACAGCCCCTCCACTTCCCCCCTCCAACGCATCCTTCTTCCACCTGCAGTGCAGCCAGGGATGGGGTGGGATCCTCCTCCTGCACTTGTCATGGTGTCTCCCTGCCTCGGACCCTCCAGCCAGCTCTGCTTGCCACTGCAGGCTCTCCAGGGTGGGCAGCACCTGCAGAGCACCCGAGTTCTTGCAGGGGGTGTTGATCTGTCTCTGCTCCTTGTTCTGGGGAGAGAGCAGAGTGTATTGGGGCAGGACTTTGTGCACAGCCTTGTGGGGACTGTCTCAGGCCCACTGAGCTTCACTCTGTCTCCTGCAGCGGGCAATGTCCCCAGCGCAGGGCTCACCTAGGATGTTCTGGGAGCTTCACACTTCCTAAAGGGCTGAGGGAGGTAGACAGGGAGGTTAGTGGTGAATAAACCCACCATGGTGTGGTCATGTTGGTGGATCAGCAGGCTGATGACTCCAGGACTGTGCCCGTGGGTCTTGGTCCCCTGAAACCTCCGAGGACCAGCAGACAGGGTGACCCTAACCAATTGTTCTCATGTCCTCAGTCCTATACTGGGGAGGCGAGCAGAGCTTGGAGGACGATTGAGAAAAGGCCAGAGCTTTTGGCAGCCCTTCTGCAGCCAGAACAATGGCTGACATCATTTCTATTTAAGAAGCAGAAGGGAAAAAAAAATTGCGACCAGAAGGACTACATCCCTGTAGCCCTGGGAGAGATGGAGTTTATTTTTCCTGCCTGCTGGTTCCTCTCGTGCTCCCCCCGGCCCTGGCCATGGCACAGCACATTCCTTTGTCGTGATCTCCTCCCTCCCATGCAACAGCACATTCCTCCTGCGCTGGCTGCTCCCTTCTGCTGCGACCACGTCGGAGCCCTGCTCTGGCCACCCTGGTACGGCTGGGGATGGCAACCACCTCTCCCCCGTGCCTGTGCACAGCTGGAAGGTCTCTGCTTTCCACCATAGCTGGAGCTCAGGCTCATCCACGGTGCATGTGGCCACTCACCGTCTTGCTTGTGGTCAGGGTCCAGTTGCACCCCGTGCACAGGTGTCTGTCCTGGCCCTGCTCTCTCCACCCCTGGAGAGCTGAGTGTCCTAGAGCAATTGGGTTGAGCCTCACTATCTCTGTGGTTCTCTCTACTGTTGTGGCCGATGATGCTTGCCCCTGTGGGGGGGAGTCCCAGTGGCATGGGTCAACCTTGCAGGTTGGGATTCCCATGCACCCCAGCCCGATGGGGACAGAGGAGCGCGGGGTGCTGAGCATGGCTCGCTGTCTTCCCACGCTGGGTGGTGCAAGACCAGCCTGGGCTTGGGGTCATCTGTTTGGATCCCAAACAGGCAAGAGCACAGGAAGGTGCCTGCCAAGTCTTGTGAGCAGCGGGGAGATAAGCTAACGCCTCGCAGGGCTGAGTTCACGGGGCTGTCAGTAGCTCCCAGTGCAGGGGCCATCCCAGGCAGGGCAGGTCACCCAAGAGGGTCCAGCCAGGCGTGGGTGCTGCAGCAGATCATCCCGGGGTCATGCTCCCCTCCTGGCCAGTGCTGGTGTGGGGTTGAGAAGGCCGAGCTGTGGGTGCTGGTGCACCCCATGCCAGACCAGTGCATCCAGCCCACCCAGCCCTTGCAATCCTGCTGGCCTCACTGGGTTTTGCTGGCCATGCACTGCTGTGTCCCTGTTCCCTCCCAACACACTGCTGTGAGCCCAGACATGGGACTGGCTGCTTGTCTTATAGCATTTTTCTGGTGCAATCAGACAAAATGAGGTGTTACCTTCTCCCAGGATATGGCCCTGAGCTCACCCCGAAGCTCTGTACCCAACCACAGGGGCAACCAGCAATGTCCCCATGCAGCCCACTGGGATGACCAGGAGGTGGGGAAGTCCCTTTCTCATGTTTTTTTTTCACTTGTACCAGTTCTGTCTTGCTCCTGCTCATGCTGGGATGTGCATAGGAGAGAGCTGGGGGGCTCTGGTGCAGTATTCTGGGGGGCTTTTCAGGGGTCTGGACCTTGGCAAGGCTGTGGGGTCCAGACTAAATCACAAGGGGCTGAATGGTGTCATGGGTGCCCCATCTCCTACCAGGCTGGGCTAAACCAGGGTTAACCAGCAGGGTGGCTGGAAGCTGCCACGTGCCAAGAATGTTTCCAGGCTGAGGAAGGGCTGGACATGAATCACCCACTCCCTCTGCCAGATGCTGCATGCAGGCTGGGCTCCACACTGTGCCGTGCCATGGCAGGTCCTGCATCTAGCCTGCGGACCCCTGTGCAGATGCGGGGTCTGCCAGCCCCACCAGCATCCCCTGCCCAGGTGGCTCCAGCCCGATTTTGTGACTCCCACAGAGTCCCAGCTGGGTCTGGGACCCAGCACCCACCTCTCTGCTTTGGGCATTGCTTGTCGGGGAAGCCCACATGTGGATATGGGTTGCAGCCATGGGCCACGCTCCTCCTATGCTGCTTCAGCTCTTTGTCTCCACCACTTGGGTCTATGCCCCCGAGCCTACATTTTCGGGAATTGTAAATCAGCCTCTGGAGATCTCTCATTTTTGGTGGTTGGTACCGTGACCCTGCTCAGCCCAGTCAGGTCCCGTTCTCTTGTTGCTCATCTTTCTGCCTGCCCCAGTCCCACCACCCGTCTGCAAGGGGGATGCTCTCCCTTCACCTCTGGCTGATACCAGCCTGGTCCTGATGGGACCCCAGCGAATCCCAGCAGCTTAGGCGATGGGGACCTGCAGCCTTCCCACACCCAACAGGCCTCTTGAGAGACAGTGCTGGGGAAAGGTTTTGCACCCTGGGTTGCTCCTGTCTGTGTCCAGCACTGCTGGTCCCCTGCGCTGGCTGGCCAGCCAGGTGGGTGACAGGTCCCTCTACAGGCTTCAGAGATGCTCGTACCCCATAGCGCAACCCATACCCAAACCAGTGCTGTAGCTTCAAGAAGGCAGGTTCTCCCATGCCCACTCTAGTCCGTTGACAGTGCTGTGGGAGCCAAACTCTCCCCATAACCTCTGTCCTGGGCCCTGAGCAGCAGCCAGAGCTGCAGACAGAGCTTCTCCTCCCCTTGCCTTCCCCAAGGCTGCAGGAGGAGCAGCCAGAGCTTGCTTTGCAGCAGGGACATGGTGGCTGCCCAGCTCTGGCAGGCAGGGATGCTGGTTGGCATTAGCTGATGGTCCTGGAGCAGCTGACTGCTGACTCCAGCTGGTGGCATGGGCTTCAGCCACGCCACATAAAAGTACTCCATCTGTCCATTTCAAAGTATGGCTACCAGCAGGGATCTGGAGAAATGCTGCTGCCTGGTCCACACCAGGGGTGTTTGAGCAGCATGGCTCTTGGGGAGGTTGGACCTGGTGGCTTGGAGAGGTCTCGCTTAGTGACAGATCCTCATTGCATGCTCCTCACACGTGACAAGCAAGGGGACAGTAGCAGTTTTCACCTCCACCTACTGTCATTGCAAGGCTCCGGGTGACACAGAGGGATGACTGAGGGTCCTGTTCCCAACTGAATGAGAGAAGTCAGGCAGGGGGTGAGGATGATGAGATGGGGGTGAGGATGATGAGATGTACGTGAGGATGCTGCAGCCACTTCTGTGAGCCTCAGCTGGGATGGTGCAGAGGACCCAGGCTGGGTACAGAGAATAAATGCAGTGTTCCTGAGCACAAGCCTTATGAGGAGAGGCTGAGGGAGCTGGGGGTATTCAGTCTGGGGAAGAGAAGATTGAGGGGAGACCTTCTTGCTCTCTGCAACTACCTGAAAGGAGGCTGTAGAGAGGCGCGGGTCAGTCTCTTCTCCCAGGTCATGGACAATAGGACAAGGGGTTATGGCTGAAAGTTGCGCCAGGGGAGGTTCAGGTTAGATATTAAGAAATATTTCTTTCCGGAAAGGGTTGTTGGGCATTGGAATGGGCTGCACAGGGAGGTGGTTGAGGCACCAGCCCTGGAGGTATTCAAGAGACGAGTTGACATGGTGCTCGGGGATATGGATTAATAGTGGATTGGTGTTGTTTTTGCGTGTGGTGTGGGGTTTGGTGAGGTTTTTTTTTTGTTCGTTTGTGGGTTATTTTGTGTTTTTTTTTTTTTCCTCCATTGGTTGGACTAGATGATCTTAAAAGGTCCCTTCCAACCTAGGTGATTCTGTGATTCTGTGAGGGACCTGCCCTCTCTGTTGCGGTCTGAGCCCTTCCCATGGAGTTTGTACACACCAGCAGGTTTTGCAGGAGCAGGGAGTGCTGGCTAATGCGAGACTCCATGAGCTTTCGCCCTTGAGAGCCCTCAGGAAGCTAATCATCTGGGATGACTCATACTCTATGTGGTTTGGAAGCAGTGGCCAGTGCACGTTGGAGTACTTCACACTTGTGGTTTGCATGTGATTTGGTGCTTGTCCCTGTGTGCCCCTCCTGCACGTGTCTTGCTCCCCACCTTCCCGATGTGGGGAGAGGTGTCTCTCCTCCCTGTGGGCAGGTTGGGGTCTCACGCTGCACACATCAGTTCACTGGCACCAGCCCAGAGGTGATGGCCCTTCACCCCATCCCTGACCATTCCCATGTGGCCTCCTGGGCTTGTCCTGCAGATAAACTGGCAGATCCTTCAGAGCAACAATGGGAAGGGATTGGAGACAAGAATGAGTTTACCTTGGCCCTCTTGGCAACCAGAAGTCCCCTGGCACTATCCCTGCAGGTCCCGGTGTGCAGATGTCTGTAATTCACCTGCTTGCTGTGCACAGCAAGGCAATGGGGTGTCTGAGCACCAGACTAACCTCGGGGACATCTGCGAGGTGACAGCTGAATGAAGGGAGCAGGAAAAACATGGAGAAGAAGGGCTTCCCTGCCCAGCACCAGGCTCCTCTCCTCACCAGCATGCTCAACTGCTTAGGTCAAATGTCATGCTAACTCCTTTAATTCAGAACATCTCCATTTTAATTTGGGAAAAAAAAAAAAAAAAAAAAAAGAGGTTTCCACGTTTTTTCACTCCTGCTGAAGCTGACTGGAAACGCTCTCCCCGTGGATGGCTCTGGGGAGAAGGTCCCTGCCTGAGGATGCAGGGATGCTTCCCGTTGGATGTGGCATCACTTCCTTCGCTGCAGTGAGAGCAAAACCGCGTCATATTTTGCATCAAGGCCTGTGTTCAAAGCGTTGTGCAAACACAACAATCAGCCCTATAAACTGTGCCTGGTGACCTCACTCCAAGGGTTCTGGCAAAGGATGTGATCTCTAGGACAATGTCCTTTTCCCTTGCTTTTCTAACACTTTCCAAACAAGCTCTGAAAGCATTGACTCAAGGGTTTCAAGAAGCTGTGTTGAGCACAGAGACACGCGTCCAGAGACTGGTGCTTGCGGACTTGTCGGCTCAAGAAATAAACAATCAATGAAGCAATGAAGCAGACCTCTAAACATCTGGCAGAAAATAGGAGCATGTTCCACAATCTGAGTGTCTGAAGGATAAATGGGGCTGGACCGAGTCACAGCTCCATTCTCGTCTGCGTTGCAAATGGAGCAAGCGTGATATTTACGGGCTTCAGTGATGCTGTGACTACAGCATCTTGGCAGTTCTCTTTCACCAGCTTCTAGGGGAATAGCGACACATGTGTGAAAGATATGCTGTGGCACAAAGTCCTGGGTCCAAATGGCAGTGGAGATGGGGAGGGAGAAGCTCAGGGAACAAGCTGAGTTCTTACCCGCGAACATGATTGGGCAGGGCATGCTGTGCTGGGAGACAAAGAGAAACTGTTAGTCTTGGAGAGTTGCAGCCACCTGAAGAAGATATAAACCAGGCAGAAAGCAGCCTTGCAAGCAAGTTGGCTTGCTCGCCTGGCACTATCACTGGGGAGATTTCCCTGGAGGTGGGTATATAATATGTGGGCCTGAGCAGGAGTGAGCAAGGGAAGTGTAGTGAGCTCCTCAGTGCTCAGCCCCATAGCTGGTCCTGCACCTCCCTTGTTTTCATGGGTCTGGCCGAAGCAAAAATAAAATAAAATAAAAAATCAGGACCTTGAGGATCATGTAGCCAAGGAGCAGGACTTGGAGTACAGCGTGGAAATACATAAGCCTGTGGGTCTGGTGATCCTTGTCTCAGAGTTAAGTGCATGAGTGGTCCCACTGATTTCACTTAGGGAGGAGTGTGCACTTAAGTGCTTTGCTGGATGAAGGCCTAGGAGATGGGAGGGCTGGACTCCAAGTGGAGCTGGGCAGGAAAGAGCCTACGCACTTTGTTGCAATGGTTGGGATTTTCAGGCTGGAAATTGGCTGGAAATCTCGGACAGCCCAGCTGGTGGTTCCCAGCGTGCCTGGGATGGGGTGAGGAGCTCTGGGGTGCTCTGCTGTACCCAGGAAGCACAAATATGGTCAAGCAGGTCAGGAATTTCTCCATCCTGAGAAGTTTCTCCCTCCAGACGTTCTAGCAAAAGTCACATAACAAGCTGGGCATGGGTGAATTTTCTGAAAAGACCTAGATAAGGATGGCAAAGTGATGCAGAAACTGTGCATAACTGCAGAAGAGCAGGGACAGTCCTACTGAGGACAGCATGAGGAGGAAACAGAGTACAACTCAGGAGAGTCACAGTGAGCCAGGACACTGGGAGAAAGAACCCAGCAAGGAAACTGATGTGCAGGTGATCTTGGTGTAGGACTATGTTTAGGTTCCGATCTCTGTGAGTCCCTGTACTGTGCAGCTGGGAAGCTGTGGGTGCCATTGGCTGTGACACTGACCCATGTGTAGCCGTGGACATCTCCAGGTGAGCATGGTCTTGACATGGCTCTGGGAGTTGAGCAAGTGGAAAGTAGTAGTAGTAGGAGGCACCACTGGCCTGGGGAAGGGACAATGTGGATAGGGTGAGGGTGAAAGGAGATGATGTGGTGTTTGCTGAGGTAAGGGCAGGCCATCCTCATGTGCTTTGGAGGTCACCCCATCCCTGTGCCCAGAGTGCTTCTTGGAGCTTCAGGAGATGCACTTGGAGCAACAACATCTCTTTCTTACAACCCCAGATCTGGAGCAGGGGTCTCACATCATTCTCACAACCACAGTGGAACAAGAAAAGCTTCTGCTGTGAGCTTGTTCTGACAAGAGCGCCAGCCCCTTCCCCTTGCCCCCTACCCAGATTCTACCAGACCTCCATTTCCCCCAAGGCCTTGTACCCTAGCTGTTTCTCCCCCAGCACCACCGTGACAGGCAGGAGACGCCATGGGTGGCTCAGTCCTGTGCCTGCATCTCTCTGGGTGGTCTAGGGAGCATGGCATCAAGCAGTCCTCCTCCTGAACCAGATCTCTGCTTATGTGGGCCAGGAGAGGCCAACCCACTGCCACTGCCAAGGTTGGGGTTGGGCAGGACATGCAGCATACTTATTTGTTGGGCTGTGCCCATCAGCGTTACTGTGCTCAGTGGTGCATGCTCCTGGTGGTCAGGATGGCCAGGGTTGCCCTTGCTGAAGTGCAGCAAGTGCCTGAGACCATGGAGAGCTCCTCCACAAGAGATCCTCGAGCTCTTGAGAGCTCTTCAAGAAGGACATTGCCTGTGGGGAGCAACAGCTCCACCAACCCATTCACCAGTGCCTTGGTGGGTGCTGGGATGGCTGTTCTCCAGACATCCAAGTGGCCAAGGGATGCTTGTGCATACGGTGGGGAGGGAATGGCTTCATTGCAGCTGGGACTTGGCAGAGACGCAATCTCATTCACGGTGATGATACTCAGATATCATCTCTGGTGATTTACGGCTGGAGCATGCAAGCGCTGGTTTGAGAAGATTCTCATAAATAGCTCCGGCGTGACAGAAGGCCTGCTGGAAAAACTGAGGGATCATCCCTCGCCACAACTCCGTGCAGTATCTAGAGGTTAACCCTGCTGTGACAGCTGAGAGGGACACACAGTTCTTGCTCCAGCTCTTCTCTGCAGGAGTCAGGTCCTTTGGGCACATCCCTACCAGGCAGGAGGCCATCAGTCACACTGCTCTGACAGGCAAAAAGCATCGTGCCATGCCAGAAGGCAGGCCACATGCCACTGTGCCATGGTGGGGTGACACTGCTGTGCCAGGCAGCCAGCTGTGGGTCATGCCCCACCATACCAAGCTCTGTTGGTCATGCCGTGCTGTGTTGCATGTCTCCTGGTGCTCTGCTCATGCACTGCCATGTGTCCCCACTCTGTCCATCTTGTATCCCACCTGGATTTTGCAGTGTCAGCATAGAGCAATTTTTGTCTGGAGGTTCTTCTACCCATTAGCAAAACCCATTGGAGGGTGGGCTTTCCCTTTAAAGACAGTCATTGTGTTTGCCCTGTTATGTCTTTCTTGACAGCTTTCTGCTCCAAAGCTCACCTCCTGCTCCCTCCTGCCTCTGGAGAGGGCTCACCCTTAGCAGGACTTGCACAGGATCTTGGGAGGTCTCCGTCACCAGCTCCTCATTGACGTCCCTAGATGTTCATGGCTGAGCCACTTCCACAGGCTGGTCCTGTCCTTGCACACCCTGGTCAGGACCCATCCAGGTGTTCATAGACTGGACACAGACACTGGACCTTCACTGGAGTTCCCATTCATGCTGATTAGCCTTGGAGAGATGCTACCACAGCTAAGCCAGAGCGAAAAGGGGAAATGGAGGTCCTACAATAATGGAGCAACCTGCAGCCTTCCCTGCAGCCCCTCACAGCAATACTTCTCACCCCTCGGCGCAGTACTCCTCCCAGGTGTCCCCCCACATTCCGGCATGGATCTGGGACTGGTGGCCACTGTCTGGGCTCTGCTGTGAGGAAGAGGAAGCATGGGGAGGGGGTCACATGGCAGATCTCTCTGGGCAGGTGTCCAGGCAGCTGGACCAGGCTTGACAGCGTCAGCTCTGGTGCTCAGGGAGGAACAGATGGGATCCATTAGCAGAGATTATTTAGATATCTCCTAAGGGCTCCGTCACAACCCAATAAATTTAGACAAGCAGACATAATTAGAGCTTAACATGGCTGTCTCGGCAACACGTCTGGCACAGCTTGGCACTGGTGGAGCCACTGAAGGACAGTGTTGTGGACAGACAGCTCCTTCGGACCCTGGGGTCTTGGCACATCTAGACAGCCATGAGCAGTGACCCCATCCCTGGGGTGCATGTCTTGTCCGGTCCCCCAGTGTGCACCTCTGCTCCTATGCAGCTTGGGTGCCTGGCAGCCTTCAGGATGAGGGGACTTTGGCTTTGGATGTGCTTTCCTGCCCCAGTCTGCCCTTCCTCCCCTCCAGCATCGCCATTCTGCAGAGAAATGGCAGGACACCGCTGCCCCAGTCCGCTGCTTTTGCTCTTGGCCCCATACTGGGCTAGCGCACGCAGGGTGTGCGTGATCCCTGTGCTGAACCTCGGAGCTGCCAGCCACCCCAATAGCTCAGCCCCTGGCTCACCCAGCTGGCTGTCAGGAGCACAGAGGCTGGGCAGGATCCCCCCACCCTCCCCTCTCTGCCACGGCCCATGAGACCCCCTCCATCACTTCCCCGATGAGCCCAGACGCCTCTGACTGATGGGTGGAGGAGCCTGTGGCCAGGAAAGGCAGCCGCCTCTGGCGTCTCGCCACATGGTGCCATTTCGCAGTGCCTGGAGGACAGCGGGGTGGCTGGAGCCTGCCCTGCTCCTGCCGGCACAGTGCCGGGGCACGCCAAGCCCCTGCAGCCCCCCATGCTGCTCAGCTGCGTCCTTGCCAGGTCTCCGCTGCCACTGTCCCTGTTTCAGGGACTAATTTTTGCTGCTTCTTGATCTCTCACAGTGAGCCCTGTGCTCTGGGAAGACTGTATTTCAGAGGGAGGCTCATTGTCCTCTTTTGTGGAGGGTTTGGAGACTGCGCTGTCCCAGAAGATGGAAAGAGGGCAACACATTCCCCGAGGACACTGCAGAGGTGTGAATGAGTCTTTATTAACAGCTGTCCTGCACTGGATCTTAGAGCAGCAGTTAGCAAATATTAGAGGGAAAAGCTGGGAGGGGTTGGATGGAGTTCCACCACACCACCGGCACAATTTCTGATGGGTGATTTACCCCTTGAACTGGGATGCAGGTGCATGTTCTGTCCATCCTCCTGTCTGTCCAACTCCCCAGGGTGTAGCAGAAAGTGCTGGGCTACTCCAACCCATGAGGACCACGGATCACATCTCCCAGGTGTCTCAGGGTGTCACCTTCACAGGGTCCTGCCCGGTGCTGCTTGTATCCAGTGTCTTCAAAGCTTGGTGGAGCTGTCTCTCACCAGCGCGTGCCTTCTGCTGGCTTTTCTTGTGGGCTTCGTGAGACTCCCCAGGTCTCAGCTGCAGTGGTTTTGTAGCCATATCATCTGTTTCTTGGCCTCTGTGGGTGACGGTGGCAGACTTGAGGCAGTTCTCCAGGAGTTTAGCAACACTGAATGGGATCCGATGGGATGGCTCAGGTATCTGAAGGTATGTCAAACCTCCACTCAAGCATTTGACAGTGTTTTCCATGACCTCATTAGGCTGAGGATCGTTAGCCTGGTCTCTACAGAAACTCGAGCTTCTAACAGGGAATTATGGTTCATTATTTGTCGCCAGCACAGTAGGTATGTCATGTCTAGAGAGTGCAGCTTTTATATACGCCATTACATGACTGGGCGTTGTAGCCTCTAATAATGCTATTTCTGGATTGCAGTAATGATAATTGAGAACTAGTGTGTCATTAATTATACAAATGACTCGATGCCAGCACTGGATTGTGTCTCTAATTTCTGGAACTACTGTCCTCATTTGTTTTGTTTGACAGCTTCTAGCATTCGAGGTCTTGCACGATTCAATGTTTTATTCTACAGCCACAGTGAACCCTGCCCAGTGGGTCCCTGGATGTGCCTGTCCTTCTCAGCACTCATCCTGCTTCCAAGCAGAGGCAGCCTGGGATCCCTGCAGCCTGTCAGGGCTCTCCTCCCACGCTGCCACACACCTGCTCCTGGTACATGCAGCCTTAGCAGGTCTGAGTTTCACCCCATGGATGGTCCCTGCTGCACCTCTGCCCATGCCAGGGAGTGTGTCCTCCTCCATGTTTACAGATCCCTTCTCCTTTGCTTCTCCTCACATCTCTGAAGAGGAGCCATCATGGAGACTCTCCAAGCTTTCTGTCTCAGCCCGAAAGGATAGTCTGTGCCCTCTGGCTAGCTTAAGTAGCCCAAATCTCAAAGATCACAGTGTGGCTCCAGGTGGATGGGTGGGAAGGATGGTGGTGCTGCTGTGCACAGAGCTCTGCCTTTCTTGCAGGGGTGCACACCAGAACTGTGTTGGGGCCCTGTGAAATCATGCAATTTTGTACATTTCCCAATGGCTGAATTCGGTCTGGTATTTGCCAGCTGTTTCAGAAGGCATTGCTGGCTGGGACTGGTGCTCGGGTGGGAGATGAAGCCATGCCATGTGCCTGAAGGCTGGGGCAGCCGGCAGGGTCTGTGTGGGCAGCTCAGGCAGCTCCTGGCATGGCTGAGGCTTAACCTGTGTTCAACCACTTCTTCTCAGATGTTATTTCTTTAACCTGGAGTATTCTGCTGTTGTAAGTCCCTCCTAGAGCTTTTCAGGACTCTGGTTCTGTTCTTCTGGCATTTTTTCCCGTAGTATAATACAATCCCTGTGAACTCCACTGCCTTCAGTATCTCAAATATTTGCAATATCTTTTTGTGAAATATTTTGGATGTGCAGCATAACCCCAGGGAGTCCCGGGAAGCACCTCCCAGATAAGGCATTAGGAGCACAGATGCAGGAAGGCTTGGGCTTCCTCCGGTGAGGATCCAGATGAAACATCCTACATCAGAACATCTGACCCCTGCCACTTGCTCCAAACCATCTCCCCTGCCAGGCACAGCAGAGCATGCCATTTTCACACTGAATTTAATCACAGAGTAAAGAGCCTTTTCTTTTTCTGTGTTGCACAGCCCCACTCTGCAGTGCTTTGCTATCTTGTGTCTCCCTCTTGCCAGCTGGTTCCTCTGTCGGATCTGCCCGAATGCCAGAGGGACATTTTTAGCTGCTCTTATTAAAGGACAACGTTATTTTCTAAAATTACATGTTACCGATCATTTCCTAAGCTTCTCCAGCCCTGTCCCTCTCTTCCCAATGAGGCCACTGAAGACAGGTCCGGGCATGGTCCCCAGCCCTCCTCTCTCCCCAGGGCCAGCAGGGAGGCTTGGGTGCCCGGTGCAGATGCACAAAGCCCTGCTGTACCCATCTGAAGGTCAGAGCGGTCCCATGCTGCCATCTGGCATGTTCCACCCCCCCCCGAAATATTTCCCAAAACAGTTTCCAGAATGATCTTTTCTGCGCTGCCTCTGTCCCCCCATGCAGCCACTGCAGGATCACCCCCCCATCCAGCTGTGATGTGGTTGTGCTCCACGTGATGAGTTTTTTCCAATGATCTCCTTTCCGCAGCTTTACGAAACCCGCACGCCAGGGTCTGGTTTACAGGCAGGCAGATCATCAGTGACGAAGGGGATTTTCCAGTCCCTACATGTACTGTGTCTCAACAATGCCCACAACAAATCCCTCACAGTGAGATTTTCCTCCCTCCAAGACATCCTTGTTTGACTTTTTCTTTTCTTTTTTTCTTTCCTTTCCTTTCCTTTCCTTTCCTTTCCTTTCCTTTCCTTTCCTTTCCTTTCCTTTCCTTTCCTTTCCTT
>JAOQGH010000006.1:884056-918560 GCA_025769975.1 Gallinago jamesoni
TCCTTTCCTTTCCTTTCCTTTCCTTTCCTTTCCTTTCCTTTCCTTTCCTTTCCTTTCCTTTCCTTTCCTTTCTCTCTCTTTTTCCCATTTTTTTTTATTACTATGATTTGACCTCAAGAGATGGCTCTGTCTCATACAAGCAGAGCAGCTCAGTCTGAGAGCAGAGCAGTGCACTCAGGTCTGCACACGCTGTCAGACACATACAACCCTTCACGCAGCATCTTGCATTTGCTGCACAGACATGCTTCATTGGCTGCCTGTGCTCCTGGTGCTGCTGCCTGGCATTCACCAGCCTGCCCTGCTGTGCCATGGCCGTCTTTTACCTAGGACTGGCAGTGCCATCCAGGCTGGCAAAATCAGATAGGTTTTGTAAGCATAAGCCAGGATTCTCCAGCTGTCTCTCTCAACTTTGGTTTTGGGATCCTTATTAATTTTTGGGATCCTTATTAATTTTTGGGATCCATTAGAGACCCAGATACCTGAATATCCTTTGGTCACTCAACAGCATCCAGTTTGCTGTATGTCTCTAAAGTTTCATCCTCCCTTGGCTGCTTCTCTGTCCCCTCCAAAACCCCAGTGCTGCCTGTATTCCCATGCGCTGCCTCAGCCCCTTTTCTCTTCCACCCCCAGCAGAGCCAGTCAAACAGCTCTGTGCCTCCATCTCTGCCCCGTTATCCTGGCAAAGAGGCCGGTGAGGAGTCCCAGGAGACCCGTCAGTGTGTGCCTGGAGAGGTGGGAGCTTCCCCAGATGCTGCAGTCTCTGCTCCATCTCCAGAGCTCTCCCTTCTTTCTGCCCACATGCAGTGTGTGCAGGGGTGGTGAGCAGGAGCTTGTAGCTACTGGTCTGTAATAAAACACTGAAGAAGCTGAGCAATACTAGTGGGGAGGGTTTAGCAGGGAGCTGGTGCTCTCTCTACCCAGAGCTGATCCCAAACCTCATGCACGGAGTGTCCTAGGAGGTCTGCAGCATCAAGAGCATCTCTCTGGGAAGGGACAGTCCCCTTTGGTGAGAGAAAAAGCCACTGCTGTGCCCCAGATGACGAGCCTGCAGCTCCTTCTGGGAAGCCCAGCAGGGTCTGTGGGGATATTCTGAGCTCTCGCTTGCAGGTTAGAAATTTCTTACAGAGTCTAGCTTAAAGATCAGCATGAAGATTGTCTGTGGTCAAGCCTTCTGTTCACCACAGATTTTCAAAGTCCAACTATCATATGCACCCCGGTCTTTCTGAGAAACTTTAGGCCATAGGCTGAAGACAGTGATGGAGCTGAACAAGACACTTGGAAATCTTAAGCTCTCTTATTGTTGGATGTCTCCTTGCAGGAAGTGTCATTTCTGAATCAGAGGACCTCTGCAGGCATCCAGAAAAATATAAGGTCGGAGAAACAAGTGGTTTCCATTGCTTTTTCTTGGGGTATGAACCACAAACCGGAAAAAAATGTGCTGATCCTCAGCCAGGTGCATTACTGTGGGACGGGTCTTTGGTGGATCTGGTCCTCAGAGGGTTGTATTGTGTCCCCATTTTAGAGGGATGATCCCAAGGCATCACCCACTTCTCCAACCCCTCCACCTTCCAGTAACCTATACATAACTAAGCCAGTGCTGCTGTTTTTTTGCTGTGAAGTGCTTTCTCTCACTGTATTGACACAAGTACATGGCCTTATCAGCACTGCCTTCATGGATTTGGTGCAGTATAATTCAAAATCCTTAGTCTGAGACATCTGTATGCTGTCCCAGTGGGATACACATAATCCAACAGTATTAAACTGTGGGCTAGCCATGATCAGGACCACCACTGTTTTGAAACTAGTTTGTGCAACATCTGCCCAGAATAGTTTGAGAGTGCATTGAAATACTCTCAAGAGCCCTACTGCTGAGGCTAAAGCAGGAATAAAATGTGCATACCCGTGATGTAAGATGAAAGAGAAAGCACTTCTTCTATGGAAGGGAGGTGTGTAATTGCAGAGACGTGAACTGGATCTGGTTTTAATCCCATTGGACAGATTGAACACTGTCAAGTGCAACTTCTAATCTCAGTCTTGTTCTGCTGCGTTGGAGTATGGCTGAAGGTGTTTTTCAAGTGTTTAGGAGCCTTTCCAAAGACAACAGTATCATCTGGATAACATCAGCCTCCAGGCTGGTTACTGCGAACGGGACGCTCTTTGAAAAGCCCGCAGTGCTGATGCAAGCCCATATGGTGCATGTTTAACCTGGGACGCGTCCATCTGTAATACATGCCATGAGGTTCCTGTGGCTCTTGTGTGCTGGCCCGACCACACTCAGCCTGTAAGCATGGCGCAGAAGTGCCGTCCCCTCTCCTGGGTCCCACAGGACTTCTCTGACCCACAGAAGCAGTCAGATGGGTTGCAGAAGGCTTCCGCTCTGCTGATTGTTCAGAAGCAGCCTGCACCCCTCCAGGTCTCCCCAGCTCTATGTGCAATGAATCCACCCAGCCCTTCCATGTCTTCAGCACTGAGCGGGTCTCTGCCCCAGTACCCCCAGCAGAAGAAGAGTGCGGTGGGTATGGACCACCCTGGCTCAGCAGGGGAACGGGCTCCTCCAGGGATGCCCTTGGCTTGAGCAGCAGCAGAGAGTGGGTTCAGGGGTGCAGAGGAGGTGCTCAATGTCAGCTCAGATCCCAGGGAAGATGAGCAGTGCTAGTGCTCTCTGTCTGCTTCACCTTTTCAATCTCCTGTTTCAGGCACATGGAGGGAGAGTCCCTGCCTCTTCCTCCACCTTCATCCCCACGACACCCTGGTGCCATCTTGGGGTGGATCTCCTCCATCCCCAAGCAGCTCCCAATCCACAAGCAGTGCTGTTCCTGCCCATGCCAGTCCTGATGGATACACAGCCAGGAACCTCTGCTCTGGGATGGAGTCAGCAGCCACCCCTTTATCCTCCAAATACCAGCAACTGACACCACCTGTGGAGAATGCCATGCCTCCTGCTGCCCCAGGGGAAGGCACAGGGGGGACAGCATCCTCAAGCTGTGGGGCCAAGAGCTTGATCTAGCTGCAAGTCAGAGTCACACAGCTGATTCTCGTGATGAAGAGTATCCGCTTCTCTCTAAACAACTCTGAAGGGGCTTTTTCCTCTGTCCCGCTGACACTCCGAAAGTCCTTACTCTTGGCACAGCGTGCAGTGTTCCTGGGTTTCAGTTTTCCTTTTGCTGCTTCTGTAGCTCTTCCAGAGGTGAAGAGGTTTGGAAAAGCGGCGGGTGGAAATGGAAAAGTGCAATGAATACAGATCCTAGACACTCTTGATTTTTATGGCTGTGAGGAGTGGTGTGGAGGGGAAGAAAAGAAAAATGGGTATATGTTCCTGTCTGGAAACTTCCAAGCTGCAAGTAAGAAGGAGGTGTTTGAGGAGACCAGGAAAACCACCATAGTGGTTTGCAAAGCTGTTTTCTGACTTGCTTTAGCACACAGCCTGTCATTTCAGACAGCTCAGACTCTGGGTCTTGCCAAGAGGAGAGGGAATCAGCTATACAATGCCTGGCATTGACCACAGAGTAGCAGAGTTTTGCTTTCCAACCAGGAATGAGGATTTGAAGCACAACATGCTCAGGGAGGTATAGAAAGGGGCTTAGATCAAATGTTCAGACTTTCCTGTGTTGGGCTGGATATTGGCACAACTGTGTCAATCTGCTGGGACACAAGCAATGCTTGACGCCAGCACAACAAGCCTCCAGCCAAGATTAACCTTATGTCATCAGAATGTCAACCTGCATTTAGGTACCTGAAATAAATCACAACCTTATAGAGCAGCTGAGAGAGAGACAGATCTCTGCAGCTTTTCTTCCTGTTTACATTTGTTCTGGTGTCTCTCCCCTACAAGTGTCTGATCCACATCTGCAGAGGGAGGACGAGCCTTGGAGGAGCACACATGGGCAGCAAATGCTGCATCTGTGCAACGTATGGTCAAGCTCCTGTGGGAAGAGGTTTCCAGGTGCAGGTGCCAGCACTGCTGTCCCCGTGGAAAGGTAGAAAGAGAGTGTTCTGGAGCCTTTGACCTCTCTGCTCTACCCAGGCTGGGTGCACAAAGCTGGGTTGGGGACCTGTTACGGTTTGAGGAACCCACAGCAATTTATTGTCGTTTAGACAATTATTCCCTCACCCAATGACCCCTCCCAACTCGGGAGAAGGAATTGGGAAAAAACAAGGGAACATGAGGGTTATAAAGAGATTTAATAGAATAAGGCTAGATAACTAACATTCATAGCACTAAAAAAAACAATATTGATCCCAATACCAATATAAAACACAGAAAGACTACGCCCAGCCCATTCCCCAGCAGAAGCTGTGCACTCCCCGCAGGGACAGCCCATGTGGGACCCTGTCAGTGGCTTCAGGAGGAAGGGAAGGGCTCAGGGCTCCAGCACCGGGGTAAGGAGTTCTCAGGGTGGCAGCCATCAAGGGAGAGAGGATTCCTTAGCAAACTTTATAATTCATATCAGATGTGCCATTCGTGGTATGAAATAATCCTAGTGGCAGTTTGGGTCAAGTGCCCGGGTCTCACTCCTCCTTGTCCCTGCACCTGGGGACCTCGAAAACACTGGAACCTGTGCCCAAATCCAGCCACTCCAATGGGCTTGCAGCAGCAGCGCATGGTGGAGGACATGGTCGCTGCCATGAAGAATGGCAGAGGCAGGGTCATTCATGCACTGGCAGCTCAGTAACTTCCCATCACTTGGTAGAATCTGGCCTGAAACAGATTCTGGTTTTGGAGAAATCAAAGTCTGACAAAGACTCTTTGGGGGTCTGGGCTCTTCTCAACCCCTTTCTTTTATTTTAATATTTTAATAGAAATGTCATTTTTTTGTGAGTAAAAACCTTATATTGCTTTGGTAAAACTAGGACATTCTGGTTTTTTTCCTAGCAAATTGTTTTTTTTTTTGAAAAGCAAACCTGTGGTTTTCTGTCTAAGCTTGCATAGGCTCTGCCTCACACAGCCCTTGTCCCTGGGGACGTGACGCCCACCAGCATCACGCTGCCCCTGCCTTGACCAAGCTCTGGATAACCCGGAGCTGCTTCACACAGGTACCAGGGGCAGTAATGAATTGCAGAGCAGTTTTACTTTGCCTAGTGCCCACCATGGTCTCTCCATGGTCATACCTGGGGGCTGCTCTCATGGCCCCGCTGGGTCTGGGTGAGCTGAGTCCCCACCAGTGCCTCCAGGGTTTGGTGCCTTTGCTTGTTTTCTTTCCCGATTTTGGTGCTGAGACCTAAAAATTTATCTTTTATGGTCTGCCACAGTGTCTCTGTTTGCTGTATTTGTGTCTCCAGCTCACAGATTGGCCTGCTCCTGTTGGGTGATGTTGGATCCACACGACCATCCCACCGAGTGTCCCGGATCATCCTGCAGTGGTGTTGTCTGTGAGTGTAGGTGACACCAGGTGGCTGCCAAGTGTCCCTGGGAACAGGTCAGCTCTGCTGGGGACCTCTTGGCCAGGTGGGACACCCTGGGTAGTCCCGGTCTGGTGCTCCAGACATGTCCCCACTCCTGCTGCCTGTGGGGCACAAGTGTCTCTGGGCTCATGGGAGGCAAGGTCTCTGCAAACAGGAGCGTAGACAGAGCCGGAGGCTGAGAAAAAGGATGGCAAAACAGCAGAAAAAACATATCCCCTGCTGCGACTGTTTCTCCTAATGAGGAGCAGGGCTTTGCCTGAGCCTGAGGACATGGAGGAAGGGCTGAGGAAGCTTGTGCGTGGAGGCTCAGGCAGGGGGTCAAGCTGACAATTTTGATGAGTCCTGGGGGCAAGGACCTGCTGTCTGCTGTTCCTCTGAGCCACTTTCCCTAGAAAGCATAGGGCGATGCAGACAGGCACCATCGAAGGAGAGCTGCCAGGGTCCCTGGCTGGGGGTGGGCAAGGGACATGCTGCCAGTCTGGGGAGGTCTGATGGGTCTCACAATTGTTCGAGCTCGGCACTGCTGCCCTCAGCCAAAACTTGGGCTCTTCGGAAAATATTTCTGAATGATTCCCAGCCATCATTTCCACTTTGTTCTGTTTAAATTTTTCCTCCAAGACAATCTCGCTCATAATTGTTCTCAGATTTAGGAAACTGGCTCTTCCTGAGACCCAGAAAGCATCGTTGCTGTTTGGGATGGTATCCCTCTTGCTCACAGTGAACTGCCTTGAACCACGTTTGTGCCTTGAGCTACTGCAGCATCTCAGGCCACATAGTGACCTTTTTGCTGTCAGTGTGAGGTCCAAACTACTACCCCTCCATGCTGGGCAGAAACTTTTTGGCTTCAGAAATCAGCTCTGGCTTTTGGAGAGCCACAGGCATTTCATGGTGCTGGGGAGACCTTCTGGTGCACTTCTGATCATCTACAGCATGAGAGTGCTTCCACAGGTGTTATGGGGCACTCAAAAGTGGGTGGTTTTTGTCCTTCTCCCCAGGGACAAAAAATACTTGTGTCATGTGGATCAGGAGCTGGCTGGATGGCCACACTCAAAGGGCTGTGGTCAATGGCTTAATGTCCAAGTGGCGGCCAGTGACGAGTGGTGTTCCTCAGGCCTCTGTACTGGGACCAGTGCTATTCAACATCTTCCTTGGAGACATGGACAGAGGAGGGTGCCCTCAGCAAGTTTGCCCACGACACCAAGCTCGGTGGTGCAGTTGACACACTGGAGGGAAGGGATGCCATCCAGGGGGACCTGGACAGAGCTTGAGAGGTGGGCTCATGCAAATGGCATGAAGTTCGGCCAAGCCAAGTGCAGAGTCCTGCACCTGGGACGTGGCAATTCCAGGCACAAATACAGGTTGGGCGGAGAATGGCTGGAGAGCAGCCCTGAGGAGGTGGTCTGGGGAGTGCTCGTGGAGGAGATGCTCAACATGAGCCGGCAGTGTGTGCTGGCAGCCCAGAGAGCCAACCCCATCCTGGGGTACATCAAGAGAAGTGTGGCCAGCAGATCTCAGGAGGCTGGGAGTCCAGTGTCTGTGTTAGCAGCTGGTAGCTCGACCTCCTCCATCAGCCCATCTCTGAGGCAAGGCACAGCGATGCTCCCTCTACCTTTGAGCCCCCGGGACAGCCTGATCCCCAGGGCTGCTCATGCTCCCTGGTAGTGCCACAGCGACGTGCTTGTGGATCTGCCTGGGGCTGCTGCCAGGACTTGTCCATCTGCCCTTCATTTGGCAAAGTGCATGAGAAAAAGCTGCCTGGAAATAGAGCGGAAAAGTGGGGAAATGGGCACAAGGGGTTCGGCTGTTGGATGGGGAGGAACCGAACAAGGCAGGGGCAGCACAAAGAAGGGGAGTGTGCTGAAAGATGAGCTGCGGCTTGAAGGCAGATGCTGGAGCTGGTCCTGAGACTACGGCCTTGCTAATGAAATTTGCTGGAATGCCAAACAGAAAGCATCATGGACACAGAGAAGGAGCAAAACAGCCTTCTGGGAAGGCTGGGCTGGAAGAAATCTAAGGGCAAGGTCAAGCGTTGGCACAGCACCGCTAAATGCGTCCATGAAAGTCGAAAGAGAAATGGAAGAGCAGTTTGGGAACACAGAATTTGCCAAAGTGGCCTGGGAAAGGACAAACTCTGTTGGCAGGGTGCTCACGGCAGGGACCAGCTTGTACCCATACTGTCAAGTGGGCACTGCCAAGAGCTGCCCCAGCCCCAGCCCTGCTCACCCATGGGCACGATGACGGGCTCGGCATGGGAAGAGGTGGGACAAGAGGGTGGAAGGAGAGCTGATTTTATGAGAGGAGCTTGAAAGTGCTTGTTTAGTCTAGGCAAATGAAGGCTGGGAGAGAGTTGGTCTATAAATACATCTGGGAGTAAACAGCAGGAGGGAGAGGAGCTATTTAGGCTAGAGGACAGTGCTGGCGGAGAAGCAGATGGCTATCAGCTGGCCGTGAACATGGTTACGCGACGAGTGAGAGAAGTCATCCCCTCCCTGCCGAAGGCGATCCTCCAACAGCCTCTCCTGGGGTCAAGCAGGGGCAAAACTCACAGCTCAGGGGAAATCTTCGGCCCAAGAGCCTTGTACAAAATCCTGTTGCATCTTCATTGCCGCGAACATCTCCATGCCAGCAGGGCGGCGATGGAAGGGGAAACACTTGGTGGGACCAGGCTGGGTGGGTGCCTGGCAGGGTCACCTGAGAGCATCACTGGGATGATACTGGGTGCCATCCCAGTGACGCTGGTGATGGTGGCATCTCAGTGGCTTGTGACGGTCCCACCACACTCATGGCTGGTGTGAGCTGTGCAGCTGACAGGCACATCAATTCGCCAAGCAACTGTGGGGCTGGGAAGCTCGTGGTTCACCGGAAACTTAAAAAAAAAGCCAGAACGCTGGTGTGGATCCAGTTTGGCCCCAGCCCAGATTAAAAAAACAAACAAACACGACATTTCTGGTGAACTAGAAACCTTGGCGCCTGGCCAGCGCTGCAAATAGCCCAACTGGTTTCAAGATGGAGCTTGAAAAATTTATGAGGAGGATTACCCGAGCGGTTGCCTGTGGTAGCAGATGATGAGAATGGGTCCCTCAGGAGCGCTTCCCAGGCCGGCATTCGACCTGTGGCTGCAGCCCAGCGCACGAGAACTCGGCCACACAGCCACGGCCGGGCTGGGAGCGGTGGCCTTGCCATCCTCCTACGGGTCCCCGCTCATCTCTCCTGCGATGCTGGGCCCTGCTGCGCAGCCACAGAGACCGCCCTGGGGAAATCACCCTTTGGAAAGCGGAGAGGGAAGGAATAGGTATGGGAGACCTGACCGTCCTGCCCGGGATGGTGACGCTGCAGGCAGACCTTGTAGCTGATGTAGCGATGCTCAGGAGGGGCTCAGGGCTGGTCTCTGCACAGCCATGCTGAGGTGATTGTGTGCTCAAGGGCACCTTGCACGTCGCTCCCAGCCTCCTTGGTCCTGTTGCGTCCTCCAGCTCCCTCCTCCCGTTGTGGCTTTGCTGTACCCGGACACTCTGCTATCCTGTTTCTCCTCCCGACATGGTCTGGGATCAACATGTCTCTTCACCTCACCTCAGTGTGATGAGTTGGGGACCCCCTGCAGCATTCACCACCCAATATCCGCTCACTGCCTGCATGCTGGGGGTGCATGGTGCTACCCTGTCACCCCCACCCCGTGTGTCATCCTCCAAGCCCCTTTCCCAGGTCTGATGATCCCCCATCAGACATGCTCCTTTCCTCTCCTCCCACCACAGCCACGTGGTGGTAGGACACTGATAAAAGCCTCGGTGAGGGCAGCCCCTCTGCACCTCCACTGCCCCTTCACTGGGTCGCCTCCTGGCTGGTCCCACAGAGAGCTTTGAGGTGAGGCTGTTGCCTTCATGGCTCCCAGCAGGTTTTTGGCAGGGACATCACAGTCCCAGGTGCTGATTTGTCACCAAGGGGGTCAGTACCAGCAGTGCTGTCTTCCTCAGCCGGCATCAGTGATGCCACACACACTGGCAGAGACGTCCTGCACCCGATCCTCATTCTGTCTGTGTTGGGTCAGGTTCATGGGGGTACCCTTCACTTTTTCTGAGCCATCATTAACCCTGTTCCAGCTTTTTGATATTTCTCAGGCTTCCTGTAATCACCCTTCCCCATTGCAAGAGCCCCCCAGCCACTGTGGGAAGATGCCCCTCTTTGGTCCCCACTGCTCAACCCCCACAAGATGCATGGTGGGAGGGGAGAGCAGGTCATTACCCACCATGGTGGCTGATTCATGACGTATGCCATGACATGCAAACGCGTCACAAGTGATGTGTGACATGACATGCCACCCATCAGCCCCCCAGGAAGGATCGACCAGCCGCTCCGGTCACTCACTGTCACGACGTGTCACCCACCCAGCTTCGCCACTGACAGCTTTGTCTGTGCGACCCCGTCACTTCACATTTCTTATCCAATTCCCCTTCCCTTCCGGATGATTTGGACGCTGTGTTGTGTTTTAACAGCTTGCCCCTTGCTGGAGCGTGTCCAGAGGAGAGCCACCAAGCTGGTGAGGGGTCCGGAGAACAAGTCCTACGAGGAGAGGCTGAGGGAACTGGGCATGTTTAGTTTGGAGAAGAGGAGGCTGAGGGGAAACCCCATTGCCCTCTACAACTACCTGAAAGGAGGCTGTGGAGAGGCGGGGGTTGGCCTCTTCTCCCAAGGGAATAAGGACAGGAGCAGGGGAAATGGCCTGAAGCTGCAGGAGGGGAGGTTTAGATTAGATATTAGGAAGAATTACTTTAGCGAAAGAGTGGTCAGGCCCTGGAACAGCCTCCCTGCCCAGGGAGGTGGTGGAGTCACCATCCCTGGAGGGATTTAAGAAATGTGTAGATGTGGCTCTTCAGGGCATGTTCTAGTGCCCGAGATTGTTGGGCTGTGGTGATTGTTGTGGTGATGTTGGCTTTTTCTGTTTAGATCTTGTGTAGTTTTGCTGTTTTGGTTTGGTGTTTTTTTTTTAAATGGTTGGACTCAATGATCTCAAAGGTCCCTTCCATCCATGAAAATTCTGTGATTCTGTGATTCCCTGTCCCTGGAAGCCCAGGGGAAGCAGGAATGAGCTCTGCCGCCATTCCTGGCGCGATGGCTGCAGTAAAGTGTTTTAAACGAGATCTGAAGTCTTGCTCACACTCGGGGGGCTCGGGGCCTCCTTCCAGCTGCTTGAGCTTAAAGCTCTGGGAAATGGGGCCCTTTTAAAGTGTTAAATACACAATGCTTTGGCGTTCCCAGAACACGTAAGATGTAAACCTGCTACCAGAGCACGGCAAACTCCTGTCCCCATAACGTCATTGCTTTCAGACCCCCCCAGGGACCCCTCTTGAGGATGGGCCCTGCCTGTCTCAGATTCACTGCTCCACAGAGTTCCCAGGCACAATGATAGAAAGAAATAATAATTTCTGTGGAAATAAAGAAAGATTTTATCTCCTGTCAGTGCTCAAGCTGCCAGTGGCCAGTGGCTGTGTCCTTTCTTCCCTGAGGGACCTTCAAACATCCCCGTCCCATGCCTGCATGCTGGACTTCAGCTAATATCCAGCCCAGGCAGTGGAGAGCAGGGTGGGAACGAATCACAGCCAGATTTTTGAGGCACCAGCCACTCCTGCCCCTTGCACCAGCCTGCCCTGGTAGGGTGCAGGAGTCCTGACCTTCCATGCAGGGGGTCACGACCACCCTTGGGGGGCACCCCTGATACCTTTGTGAAGCACTGTTGGGTGTCCTGCTCCACAGCACCCATCATCTAAGTCCCCTCAGCACTTCCAGCTCCTCCAGGCTCCTGCACACCCCGGAGGACCCTGGACATCTCCATCTCAGGGGTTGTCCTAACACTTCTTGCACATTGGGATCTCCTTTCCTCCATGGCCTGGGGGCCCGTGGGGAGGTATCACTGTATTGGGCTGGGTGACACCCCCACCCCAGGGTGCTGGCCCATCTCCCCAGGCTCTGGGACAGTTGTGTCTGCTCAGCCCGGTGCTCTGAGTCACTGCTGTGTTTTGTCTGTCCGAGCAGCTCTGTGGTGCATCTTGCCTGCTTGTGAAAACAACCGGGGATTGGCCCACTTGGTGTCTGCCACATCACCTCACCTTCACACCACCTGCCGGGGTTTCTGCACCAGTTTCAAGGTGGCTTGAACTGCCCTTGAAGCCGTGGAGCCATGGTGGACACCAGCCAGGGCACTCCCAGGGGAAGCTCGCAGTGGTGGAGAAAGGTGTGTTCTGCACAATGGGCTACCTCGGGTGGTGGCAAGGGCACAGACCTGCCCTGGTCACAGCACCTGCTTCTACACAAGTTTTAGCCTTGCGCCTGGGTCATCATCCCACACATGGCTGCCTTGTCCCGCTGCCCCAAACATCCTCGGGCTGTGCAGCGGGTACATGAGAGGCGGCAACACCCAGTGCTCATCTTTGTGAGTGCTTGGGGACCATGGCATCCCCTGTCATGGTTCTCCCTTGGGACAGGACAGCTCGGCCATGGGTGCCATCACTTGCAGCACCCGAACCTGCCAGTGCCTGGGCTGTGCCTGCAACACCTCTCTGCTTGGGGAAATCATCTGGCTGCTCAATGCCAACCCCCTTTTGTTATGTGCTAAGATGCAAAATATTTTAATCCATGATTTTCTTTTGTGTTTTTTTCTTTCCCATGCTAGATTCCTAGAAGACAGGGAATTTATGGTGTGAGTCTGCTCCAGCCACAGAGAAAGCCCAGCCAAGGTCAACACCACGAGACAGGCAGCTCCTGCCAAGGGGGGAAAGAGCGATCGCTTAGTGCTTGGCGGAGGAGGAAATCAAACCAAAACCCTTCCAAAAAAATCTAGATTTAAAACACCCCCCGCCCCAAAACCCTTTGGTGGAAAAAGACCAAAAGCTGTACGGATGGTGCCTGCCCGGTTCCCCGCGCCTGGCCCCAGCCTGGCCCCACTTCGCCTCTGCCTGGCCCCCTCCCCTGGCACGGCGGGCCGGGAGGCCAGTAAGCGGGCATGTGGCTGGTGGCACAGGAGTGTCCCTGCCACCGAGCCCAGCTCCATCACTTGTATGGAGCTCAGACAGCTGGGCCAGCTTTAAGACCCAGTTTCCAGGCTACATCTTTTATTTAGAGGCCATTGCTGCAAGGCTGTTGGGTTTAGCATCACTCCCCGGCATCCTTCCCCGCATCCCACTGCAGTGCCTCTGCCTGGCAACACTGGCCGCCACGCTGGGACTTGCCATGTGTGCAGGGCCAGGGGTTTCGGCTTCTCACAGCATGCAACGCCCCCAGCCTGGTCTTGGCAGGGAATTCAAGCCATTTCATGGCCTCAGATGACGTGCTTTGGGGTGTTCTCCAGCAAATGCCCTCTGTGCCCTTCCTGGTGTGTGTGTGTGAGCCTCTGTGAGCACCCATGCCGGGCTCTGCCACACTGACCCACGCGCGTGTCGGTGAGGCTGTACAACGGGACTGGTGCCAGGGCACTGCCCGTGCTGCCCGTCCGCCTGGGGCATGGGGAGAAAGAGAGGGGAGAGAGCATGTGTCCGTGGAGTGAGCGGCTCTGGGGATTGGGATGGGGCTCACAGAGCCTTGGCAAGGGCAGATGTGCTGGTCCTTTCAAAGACATAAAACAGCTACAGAGGGGAAGGGAACAGTCTGTTCTCCCCGCTCGTGGCAGACAGGATATCAAATGGGCTTAAGTTATAGCGGAGGAAAGTCAGTCAGGTTAAACACTGGGAAAAGCTGATCTGAGCAAAGCGGCTGGCGTAGCTCTGCTGGTGTGGAAGTGGCCGGCCACAGGGCTGGGGCAGTGTGGGATGGCAGAACACCCGGGAGCCCTCCCAGACCCCGTGCCACCCCTATCGCATCCCATGGGCATCCCTAGGCATCAATGTGGGCACCGGGTTCTGCCCCCCTTCCAACCTGGCTGCCTGTTCCCTCTCCATCCCCTTGTTCTGTCCACATTTTTCTGGGCCAGGGAGCTAATGGAGATGGCAGGAGGATCCCATTGCCCATGGAAGGTGATGGGTGGGTGAGATGAGAGGAGACTGGGGACAAGGAGAGGACCACGGCCAGATGAGCAGTCCAAAGCTGATCCAAAGCAGTGAGGGTTGCTGTGGTGGCATCATGGACCACTCCCAGCTCCCCTGCCTGCCTTTACCCCTCTGCTGATGTCAAATTCTGGATCTCCATCCCAGTCCCAGGCAGGAACCATACAATGGCCTGAGGCCACTCTCCAGCTCATGGGAGCTGTTGGGAAGGCAAAGCTTCACTCAGGCAGGGCTGGCCCCTGCCCAGCCCCATGTGCTGTGACACCTGGGATGTTTCTGTGCCTCCCACATCTGTTTACTAAGGGCCCTTGTCACCACCAGGAGGAACTCGGTTGGGCAGTGCCCACAGATTCCTGGCCCCCTGGGTGCCCTCAGCCATCAGAGGATAAGCCCCTCCAGGAGGGAGGAGCTGTGCTGGGCAGCGAGTTCTGATCTCCTTCCACATCAGGACTGCTTGTATGCTGTTCTTCAGGAGTTCTTTGCGGACAAGGCTGGGGTGACCCACTGGGCAGGATTTCCACAACTTGCCCTAAGACATTTCAAAGGAGATGTTTACTGAAAGCCAGAAGACATTGTCCTTTCTCCAGCTCTGGTGGGCTATCACCATAGCCTGCCCAAAACAAGACCCAGGAGCACACGTGGGAAGAGCCCTGCGTTGCCCAGTCTTCTGGTGTACAGGCTCCACTGGGACAGTGACCAGTGATGGAAGTGTCCTCTGGTCATGGGTCTGCTTAGAGGTGCAAGGGATGCTGCAGGGACATTTGGGCACACCTAAGCAGAGGAAGTTGCAGCAGATGAGCAGACCCATGGTGTGGACTAGTGCTCAGGGTGGTACTGGTGTGGGTTTTGTGGGCAGGAGAAGGCTCATTATCTTGTCTTGGTGGGGTTGACTGCTCAAAGCCCTTCAGTTCAGGACGTGCACGCACCCTCATCCCTGGGAGAAAGCTGACCAGCTGTGATGTATTCCTTCCACCATGAGCAGCCAAGGAGCCTCAGAGCTGGGCACCAAACCCAGCCCAGCGTAAGACATCTGCTGTAAGAGGGGTCTTATGGCACAGGGGAACCCACCAGCCCCAGAGCAGCACATCAGGACCAGTGGTGGCGCTGGCCAAAAATCTGCCACCTTCTCCAGCTGGCTCTGCTGCTTGTATGTGTGACTTGCACCCAGCAGCACTCAGGACAACCTGTGCCCATGGGCTGGTGCCAATTTCTCCTCTGCACCTTATCCAGGGGAAACTGCATTTCCTGCGGGTCTCTGCCCAATAGCTGCCGGCCACTGTGGTGACTCATGCAGCTCATTTCCCCTCCCAGCCCCTTGCACCTCCTGGCCTCTCCCACCCTTCCTTGGCAGGGAAGGGTGTGAAATACGCAGCTTATCATGGCCCTGCTCCCCAGAGATTGCTGTGCTTCTCGTGTGCAGGCACATCCCTGCTCCACACCGCCCACACCACCGAGCCAGGGGGACCAGAGCAGACCATGGATCTCCAGCCTGGCCACAGCCTTCCCAAGCGTCCTTAGAATCCTGAGTGCAGGTACCTGCCTCCAGAGGATGGCCTCGTGGGAAGTCCTCCAGCCTGCAGTCTCCCTTGGCCATGTCCTTAGAGAAAGCCCCCTAGCACAGCCCCATGCCTGGATGTGCCCCATGCCTGTGGGGCGGGGACAGAAACTGACCCCCTCAGCTGACAGCTTGGGCACCAAAGGGCAGATCTGGTGGCAACCACACACCACCCATCTGGACAAGTGTACTCGCTTGTTCCAGGAGCTACCTTTAGGGTCTCATGGTGACTGCTCACACCATGCCCAGCTACTGCCTTGGAGAGCTGAGGAGGGGAAGGCAGAAATTTCCAGCAGCAACACTCATGCAGTCTTGACAGAACTCATTAAGGGAAGAAAGAAGGTTTTTTCAGTTAAAAGTTTGGTGTCTAAGACGTTGGCTTCCATTCCTGCCTCTGCCACACTTCACTCCCAAGCAAGTCACACGAAACCCTAGGACTGCTCTGGAGAAAATGCTGTGGAGCAAAATCACTCCCCAGTGCCTTGACCTGCAGCAGGGATTGTTAGTCCAGCACCATCCAAACCGCTGGGCCATTTGGGGTGACAGAGTCGTCCTATATTTGTCCTAGACCGAGGATGGGACTATTGTCTGTGTTTACTCCATTTGACTTCTGAAGCTGACTGATGTCTCCCTGCTCGAGGCCCCCTCAGCTCGGCTCCATTTAAGGGGCTTAGGAAGAATTGAACATTGCTGGAATTCTTCTCTTGCTAACTTTAAACATTCATTACTTTAAATGCTAATCCCCTGGGATTATCCCATTGGAGAAAGCAATGTAAAGCAACAGGGGAGAGAACAGCGCATCCTCTTGCCCCTTGCACACCAGTCGATGGCTCTTTTAGGGAGGGAAGTATGAAAATGCCAATATGAGCTTCTCCAAACCTGGCTTGATTTTTGCACCTCGGTGTGGACTCTCAAACAAGCCAAGTCTGAAGTCTCCTGCTCCAGCTGGTTTTGAGTCGTACATGTCCAAATTGTCTCTGTGGAGCGCGAGGGGGAAATGTGTATTTTTCCATGTGTGTGACTCAGAAATGACTGAACCCACTCGGTTCCAATTCTTGAAAAATCCGCTTTTGGCTTGAGCCCAAGAGTGGAAACTTTCAACCAAAAAAGAGTTGATTTGAGCTCTAAATAACATGAAATAGGGCTTAGAAGGGAAACTGGATTTCAACCATTATTATGGCAATCACTTCTCATGGCCCTCTGACAGCAACAGCGGAGCAAGTAGTGAAAGTAATTCCCAAGGAAAATTCACTTGGATTCCACGGGCAGATCGGGATTCGGCTGCAGACGCTTTGTACCGGCCATTCGAGAGCAGGAGAGAGACCAGCCCTTGGAACAGGGAAGGAACAGGAGTGCTCGGCTCCAAAGTGCGGGGAGGATGGAGGTCAGCCCGAGAGCCGGGCAAGTGCTCTCAGACAAAGGCACAGCCCTGCCTGGGGAGACATTTCTCTCCCCCCCTCTGGGCTGTGCCTTTGCTGCAATACGCCCTGCTCACTCGGGGAAGATTTATTCCCTGAGAAGTGCCTGAATAATTTCAAGCCACAATTAATTAAAGACTGCTGCAATCTGCTTGCGAACAGGAAGCGAGGCAGAGAAAAAGACACAATCTCTAGAAAACCGACGTGTTGTGAATTAGCTCTAATCAGGTTAACAATGATGGATGCACTCCCCCAGTGGCTTTCATCTGAAAGCTTATTACGCTGATCATTGCGAAGGCCCTGCACTGGATTAGGATGAGATGGACCAGCTGATAGACTGGGTTTCTCCTGCATTTCGAGGATGCTGGATCTCGGCACGGAGACGCCGTCCAACTTGGCCGAAGTCACACCAGTAAATCAATGGCCGGGCTCTAACCGGCAATGTGGCTCCCTGGCTCTGAAGGGAGGCCAGCAGATTTTCCTGAAAAGAGCAGACTGTTTATATTTGGGGAAAAAAGTTCCATTAATTGGAATGAAAGCTGAGACTGTGTGCTGCTCACCAAAGTATGTGGGACATCGTAGTATGGCACAGAGCTGCAGGCTGGGAGGAAACTCTGGTACCTTCTGTCCAACCTCCTCCTCGGAGCAGGGCTAGCTCCCAGGAGACACCAGGTGGCTTCGGGCTTTGTCCAGGCCAGTTGTGAACATCTCCAAGGAGGATTTTCACCTTCTCTGTGAAAATCATTTTCTTCATGTCACACGGGGTTTTCCCTTGCCACAGTTCGTGCTGGTTGCCCCTGGATCCTTCACTGCACACTTCTGAGAAGAGTCTGGCTCTGTCTTCATGGCTCATTAGGCAGCTGGAGACAGCAACTAGATAGTCCCTTAGCAGAAGAAACCCTCTTTCCTCAACCACCCCTCATGCATCGTGTGCTTCAGCCCCTTACAATCTTGGTGAACACTGGACTCACTCCACGCTTTTTTATAATCAACCCAACCCAAATACAACACTAAGTGCCACCAAGTGCTAATCTGGGCATCACACCCATTAGTGAAGGTACAAATTGCTGTGACTCTGCCCCACTGGTGTCACCACCTGATGCCCACAGATTTCTGCTCACAGCAAGCATGGTCAACCAAGTGCCCAGCTCAAGGGGATGAGAGGCTGGGCAGGCACTTGGGATAAGGGGAGGACAATACTGGGCTCATCAAGCAATAGGACTGAGGAAAAACAAAACAAAAACATGGAAAGATGTGTGTGCTGTGGCAGGAGCCCATGTAACTCATCACAAGACTTCTGGCATGGGAAATGGCTGGGGTGAAGGGAGATGTGAGGGGGGACACAGAAGATGAATGAGGGATACTGGATGACCCCTTGTGATGGGGAGTGCCATGCAGAAACATAATATATAGGTGTGAATATGCCAGAAACCTGCTCAGATGAAATGGCTTTGAGGGTTGATGCGGTTGATATTTGACTGACTTGGCTGCAGGCTCTGCTTTGGGAGAAGGAAAAATATCTCCAGGAGTGTGTAGAGAAGCAGTCATTTCCAGAGCACTGTGGCGGCCTCCAGACTGGGATCTGCAGCTCGTAAAAAGGAGGCTGTGGACTGAAGCATGGTGGTGGTCAAGTATTTCCGGGTCAACTCAGAAGCTTCCTATGCTGGAATCACTGCAGCCACCATGGAGAAAACCTGATGAGTGGGATGGGGTCCTTGTCTCTGTACCCTGGGGAGCTAGGGCAGAATGGAGGGATGTGCTGGCTGAGACATGCTTCTCCTCACACAGGCCCACGGAGCAGGGGCCCAGCATGGTCTGGGGGCTATTCACATCAGTCGTGCTCAAGTCCTTTTTTAGGCACCAGAGCAAGCAGTCTGGATATGTCCCTTAATCATGATGGCTCATAAATCTTAGTGTCACAGTGGGAGCCTTTCAATTCCAGATATAGATTGGAGAGCAAATGCTACCAACTATTCTGGGACGTGGGAGCTGATAGGTGGCTCCAGAATTCACTATTTTAGACTTGGTCTTTGCTGTTGGGGAGACACAATAGAGAAATCGGTTACAGAACGTACATGTTGACCACATAGGTTTCATCTAAACCAAACCAAAGAATAACTTCTGCCAGATTAGTGGTTCAGGTAGACTATTTCTCTTCCCTGTATTGGGAGAAGTTTAGGGACCCAGCCACTGAGGTCAACTGAACTGAAGAGCTCAGAGGCTGAATGTGCCGGAGGACGACAGGGTTTTCAAGGCACACACAACTATTCACTGCTCCTTGCAATAGCAGCTTGCCCACCATAAATCACAGCAAGAATGAACAGAGCTTAAAGACACCAGATCTTCAGGGAAAAGTGGAAGTGTAAATGAGAATTGCCAGGAGACAAGCTGAGCTGGACCTTGTGAAGGCAGTTCAAACAAATAGCAAAAGACTCACTAGCTGAGTCAATACAGAGAAGGGCTCAGTGTATGGGGAGAAGAGTGGAGATTAAAGGTAATCTCAGGATGGACCTCATCCTAAACACTTCTTGTGAGGTCAATGGTGTTCATGGTGATGTCTCCAGTGGTGGTCTCAGCCCAATGGAACCTACCTACACCAGTCCCACAAGAATTGGCTCCAACTCAACACAGCTCCCATGGGAACACATCAGTGCGGGCTGGGGAGGGCCACCAAGGGTGACAGGCTAATCAGCCATCCTGAGCACCCGACAGGTCTCCCTGGAGCCCTGGGAGCCACCCGTCCCTGTCCCTGTGAGGAGGCTTTCTCTGGGGAGCAGCTTCTGGAGTTGGGGTGATGCTGCACAGTGCGAAGTCCTGCACTATCAGGATAACAGGAAGGGTTTTGAATATAAGTTATTTTCTCAGTTGTAAAAGGCAATTACAGGCAAGTCTAGGGTAGAGGAGCAACATAATAGGACGTTGGCTAATTGCATGTGGCTACAAGACATCAACAGGTACAGGAAGAGTCAGGGCAGAAGGGAACAGCTATGAACTGTACCAGTTTATGTGACCTCTTTGGAAGATGTGAGACAAAAGTTCTGTGCTCCAGCAGACATAGATGGGGTCACCAGGAAAGAGATTGCTCCCCTCCAAGACTCAGGGGCTGGAAGAGCACGGCTTATTGAAGAGGCCTGGGGGGGGAAATTGGACTCTGTGTTGCAGCAGATGGGTGGGCTCCACAGCAGTTGGAGGATGTGCTGGAAGGGGCACAGAAGGGTTCAAGCTGGTGAAGGGTACTTCTCTGCCTCGAGGCTAGGAGAAGGCAAGGGCTGCAATAGGCCTTGCGAGAGAGCGGTGGGAGGACCACAAGACAGAGTGTGGTTTATGAGATACTGATACTTCTGGGAAGCAGCAAGATCTGGCCCATGAGATCGTGGTCTTTATAGCATGGATGCTAAATCCAGAGATACTACAGATTTTAGTAGTGTAGATTTTCCCCTTGAGGCTCGTGGAGGACATGGAAACACTGACCTGGAGGAGCTATTCCAAAGGAGCCAGCTGGTAATGAATTTTAACTGTTAAGGCAATAAACGGGGATACTTGTCCATCCTCGGGAAATTCAGGCACTGCCAGGAGTGAGTATTTTGTAGATGTTGGGAAGAGGAAAGCTCTCTTCAGTGTGCAGCAGGAGGCTGAATCCTTGCTCTCGTTGTACAGGAGGAGAACCAGGAGGTGCAATCTGCCCCCTCTCCCCTTGGACCAGGCTCAGTCTAGCTCTGTCCCCTGCTCTCAGCTCTGTCCCTGCTGGCACCCCAGCAGGGCTTCCCAGTTTAGCAAGACCCTCATTCTTGTCCCACCAAAGCTCTGCCGTAGGACTCAGCCCCACAGCCTCCACCCCTTCATGAAGTGGATCTTGCACCAGACTCAGTCCCTTGTGGCCCCTGTGCACATGCACATCGCCTCCAAGGAATGTGCTTTCTGGGTGGAAACTGTGTCATCGGAGAAATATTTCATATTTTCGTTCGTTCACATTCCCCAAATGAAAAATGAATCGTGAAGTCTCGTAAATAAGGGGCCGAGTTTCTCATTTATATATTTCTGTGGTTGTTGGAGCAGGGGTGGCCGTGGCCCTGCCAACCATGTCCTAAGCCTTCCCCTCATGCACCTTCGCTCCCACTGGCAGCTGTCTGCGCTCCCTGGAACAGGCTGCCCCGGGACCCACATGCTCGGATGGGCTCGGCGGCTCTTAGGTGACTTTGCCTCCTGCCAAGCTCCTCGAGCGGCCACAGGCTGCTGGCACGAGCCTGGCGGGGAGCACGTGGGTAGCTGGGAGTCTCGGAGAAATCCCAGAAAACCCAAGAAGGTTTTTTGGGTTTCGAAGAGGGGTTTGCACAGAGCAGGAGGGTGTGACGAAGAGCGGAAGCCCCACAGTGTGGTCCCAGCTTGGCTCTCATAACAGGCCTCTGGGGTGAGGACCAGGGCGGTTGGAGAAGCACATGAAAGATGGGGAAAATGGAAGAGAAGAAACAGGGAAACATAGGGAAGGAGGAGGTGAGTGAAGGGGAGAGGGAAATGGGGACAGGCAGGCACAGCCCAAGGCAGGAGGCAGATGAGCACAGGCTGATGTGGCTGGAAACATGTGGTTGTCCCATAGCTCCCACCTTGAGCACTGCCAACCACTCTGCCCTTGCCTACCATGTCCCAGTTGCACCACTTCTCCATCTACCCTCCTCACCTTGACCTTCTCCCCTTGCTCCATGGCCAGGACCACTTTGCCTTGTCCATCCTGCTCAACTGCCCTGTGGGCACTCTGCACCCTCAGGGTCAAATGTGGCACCGCCACTGAATCTCTCCTCTGAGGTCCAGCACTTGACACGGGTGAGTTGGAGAGAGGAGCAGGGTCTCTGGGCATCCCTTGTGGATCCCTTGGAAGTGTTTGATTGAAGGTGTGTCAGGACATCTGTCTGGGGCACGTTTTCCTCCCAATTCCTCCCAAGAGGCCTGTGGGTCTCCAAGGAGGGGCAGTGGGTGCAGGGCAGCAGGAAACCCTTCTAGGTACACAGTGAGACCATCCAAGGGCGTGCACAGGGTTGGGACACCTCCTGGGCTGGGAGATGCATCTCCTCTTTGGGATGCCATGCACACCAGCCACTGAACCTTGTCCTGGGTTTGGGTACAGGGCTTGGCAGGTGGAGATGCAGCACAGACAGCAGCCATAGCCATGGCTGTCCTATAGACTTCTTTCTCCTCAGGTCATACTTGGGGTTTCAGGTGGGCCACCTTCTCCTGGCACTGCAAGGGGAGGCCAGTTCATGTCACCCAAGGGTTAATGACTATAAACTGTGCTGCTAAAGCCATCTTCTGGTTTCAATTTAACTTTGCATTTGCGTGTGGATTAAACTCAAGGATGTTCATATTCACTTAATAATCTCCCCACTTAGGCACTGCAGAGATAAATGTTCTGCTGCCAGAGCCAGAGGAGGCAGCGAACATTTAACACTTGTCTCCCTGAAAGGTGACCCCATTTTCCTAGGCTTCAGTAAGCAAGGAGAGCCAACACCTGGCCGTGAAGCTGTAATGATGTTCAAGGAGCAGACATGAGGTTGGCAGAGTCCCCTGTGCAACGGCTTGGGAGAGATGCACCTCTGAACTCTCCACCTTGCTCTTCCGAGGGTGCACCAAGAGCAAGGGACATGGGGCAGCCATGGTCTCCCTGTCCTCCATCCAGCAGATCATGACAGGATGTCCCAAGCCCTGGCAATGCTACAAACAAAATGGAAATTACCCATCCAAATTCACCGAGAGAGGATCAAGCCAAGCCTGCTAACCCCAGGGAAGCCCAATGCCAACATTGCTCGTGCTGTCCTCCTGGCCCAGGCATGCAGACCCCGGGACCTCATCTTGGCTTTTGCCTGCCCCTCTCTTGTCAGACTTCAGAATCATGCAGAAATAACATCTTTTTGGAGTGGGAGCAAGTGTGTCCTGCAAAGTTGTCTAAACATAGCACAAGGAAAGGGGCAAGGCTCTGAGCACAGCAAAAATAACACTGGGCTCACCGCTCACAGCTCAACCTCCTTGCCTTTCCTGCAGCCAGATCCCAGGGGTGTGGGCAGGCAGAGCAAGCCAGGGCTGTCCCAGAGCCAATGAGCATTCCGGGTGCCCAACCAGACAGGGACGTTGTGTACAGCTCTTCCCAAGCCTCCTCCAGTGTACTGGGGCTGGGGACACCACTGACCCTGGGGATTCAGAAATCCATGTCGAAAGGGGTTGCAGCAGCACCAGGAGTGTGCTGGATCTCTGCTGGGCTTCTTGCCCCCCTGCACATCTTCCCAACAGGACTGGTGCTGTAACTGACCCTGTTCCTGGAGGAGGGCAAGGTGCTGAGGTGCTCCCTGCCCAGAGTTCTGGTCTCAGAGACCAGTACTGAGGATGTTCTTCCAGACACTGCTCATAGTCCTGGTGACACAGCAAAGGGAAGAAAGCTACAGTGAGCTCCACCCAGGACCAGGAGGATTTACTCCACCAGAGGATGCTGTCCTGTCCTCTCTGAAGTCTCACGGACTATAGCTCCTCTCCACTATCCATCTTAGCAATGGGACCTGGACACGGTCCTGGACATGGTCCAAGTTATGGACATGGTCCAATGGACATGGTCGGTGGACAGCTTACTCTAGGTGACACTGCTTGAGCAGAGGGTTGGCCAAGATGACCTACAGAGGTCCTTGCCGACCTCAACCAGACTGTCCCTCTCTTCAGCTACCGAACATGCTCTTCTCAGTCCTATCTTCATCCTTCAAACCCAGGTTCTTGGTGCATGGACCAGCAGGTGGTTCCTATCTCCCCATCCTTCAGTGCTTGCTCAGAGGACACAGGAGTCCCTTTCCAAGGTGGCCTTGTCATTCTGCCTGGTGCAGCTGGGCTGGCACACACATTTCCTTGGGGAACAGAAGATGCACCTCTGGGAGGATTTTTCCCTGTTCAGCTCCCTCTGCAAGGTGATTTCCAGGTCCCTTTCCCCGGTGGCCTCCTTGGGCCACACCATCTCACAATACCTGTGATTCTCCACCAGTCTAGGCTTTTTGTGCCAGCCACATTTGCTTGCAGGATGCTGCAGGCTCTGTCTGCAGCTCCATGTCTGCTCTCCTGCTCCTCAGACATGCACAGCCCCCGTGGTTCCTTGATGAGGGCTGTTCTCTGTCTAATGTTCAAATTTTGGGTTGATGGCAGCCTGGATGTGCTTTGTGCCAAAAGGGAACTGATCAGATTAGGTGGTCCTCACCAGAGCAGACAGGGTCCTCACCTCCCCGTCTGAGACTCTTTAAAGAAAGCAGAAAGGAGAAAAAGGGAGCTTTTAACATAAAACATCTGGCATGTAGAATAACATGCCTTGCACTCTAGGATGGGAGAGAAATGTGAGGCAGAGGGGAGGAAAGAGGAGGTCTCTGGATATATACAGTGACTGGCACAAGAGCAGCTGGACCAGCCATCTCTATACGGTCACTGCCCCATGTTCCTGTGTCTCCCAGGGATGTGCCCGAAACCATGGCTCAGAGACATGCCCTGCACCTTGTGTGCCCTGGGGGAGAGCAGGCTGCAGGGTCCATGGGCATCTAGAAGAGCCTCAAGCCACCCGATAACCAAAACCAGGGACAGACCTGCTGACCACTGCCACAAGCTGACATCAGGTGAGGTTCCAAATTTCCTTTGGGAGACAGAAACCCAGCACCCGGAGAGGGAGGGAGCCAGGAGATTTAATCAGGGACAGGCAGGGTGTTAGAGAACAAACTGTGCCTGGGAGAGAGAGCTGTAAAATACTTGGTAGCCTCTCAAGCAAGCTGGCAGGAAAGGGTGTTCAGATGGACTCAAACATCGTTTCCACCTGGTCCACCAGTGGTCCAGACGAGCGAGGCAGCATGCCGAGCCGAGCTGAGATCAGAGCCGTGCAGTGACCCAGACTAACGCTCCCTTTTATCACCCGGCTTTAAACACACGCTTTTATGATGTGCGAGAAAGGGGCATATGGTTCTCTAATTAACTCAAGAGTGCTGAGTTGTGAAGTGCTGCGAGGAAAAGCAGCTACAGCAGAGATGGCAGGGCTCATAGTCAGCACAGCCCGCTCCCTCTGCCAAGCAGCCACCCCTCAGCTCCGGAGGGGAGAAGATGCCTTCTCCCGAGGGCACCACGCATCTGGAGGGGCTTGGCCAGCCATCCCCCAGGGTAAAATACTTCCCCTTGAAAGATTTGAGTGGCTACATCTGAAAAACTTCTGTCTGATGAAAATGAGATTGATTCGGAGGATGTTCTCATGTGGCAGTCTCTGGGGATGTTGGCAGTGTGGCTGCTGCTTCTTTACTCTCATTGTGCTTTGCTCTTTGCATTTGCATTTAGATGCTCTTTGCATCCAGCTGGACTAACAGCAGTGGAGTGACCTTGGCCCGACGGCATCTGCCTGTCCCCCATCGGTGATGGATGAGATGGACAAGTGGCCTCTCACCCATCACGTCTGCCCACACAGGCACATGGGGCTGGCAGGGACCTTCCCGAAACTGTCCTTTCACCTCCTGAGGCTGGGGCACCTCCAGGACTGGGAAACACCTTTAGCACTTCCGATGTCAGGGCTAAAAGCCTGATGTCTTACTGCTTTACCTAAAACCAATTTTTCTGTGACTTCTATTCCTGAAACTAAAACTAGATTCTGAATACTTTGGATTCAAAGTTAAATGCTTGTTTCAGTCTGTAACACGATGGCTGGGTTTGCTGTATTTGTTCAGCCACGAAATATAACCCAGTTCCATGTTAGAATGAAAAATGCCCCAAATTTGAGATGGTGAAATATTTAATCAATATTCTTTTCGTCTGAAGCCTCTTCAACGAGAACCTCACCTGGCCTGAGGCAATGTTCTGCAGTAAGAGAAGTATTCATTTAATTGAAATAGTATCCATGTGCTAGTTACAAATGACGTCTTTAATTGGCCAAGTTAAACCAAAGTATTACTGTGGGCAGTGGGATCTGGGTGCCAGAGCAGAGGTTGAAATTGAAAGCCATTCAAGAGCTTCATCCACGCACATCCCCGGGGCAAATCACCCCATTTTTGGCACATAGGGCACTCACACAATGGGGAGCAGACGTTTCTAACCCCAGCTTAAGGAGCATGTGGCAGGAAGAATCATCTCTGTTCAGTCCCTGCTCCTGGGAATAAATTAGATGAGAGTGAAGGTGCTGTTATCTCAGCAGGAAGAAGGGACTCGAGGGATAGAGACACCGTTGCTCCAAGTGACAGGTGGAACTTTGGGGCTGGGGGGAAAATTTGGTGACGGTTGTGACCCTGAGCAGAGGGAGTTGAGGAAATAATGGGTTGTTTGTATCTGAAAATGAGGAAGTTCTGGCCCTAGAGAAATGCCCCAAATGCTAGGGGCTGCTGATGGACCCTGGCGAAGGACAGAACCAGAGAGAGACCAAAACCTGGAGGAGGAGACAAGCCATGTGGCCGGCAGCAGGACCCACCAGCATCAGTCCCCACTCCTGTTCAGTGAGGCTTATCCCCAGCACCATCCAGCTGCTGACCCCAGCCCACTGCCCCCCGTTACCCCCTGCTTCCCCCAGGCCTGCCTGCTCTCCTGGCTCCTCTCATGTCCTCATCTGACTCCTTCTGGCCAGCCTGCCAGGAGGAAACAGCGTGCGTTGGTGGAGGGCCAGGGCTTCAGTTGTGCTGGAGCTTGCTGCCAGACTGCACGGTGAACGGCTGATCCCTCCTGGGGGTCTGTGCTCTGGGGCTCGCTCCTCAGCCCAGATGGGCCAATGGGAACCAAAGGAGGTCTGGGCAGTGGCTCTCAGGGGTCTGCAGGAGGGGAGCCAAAGCCCGACAGATGGACAAAGTCACAAACTTCTCCTGGGAAGCTGAGATTTGGTGGAAAGAGAGGAGCAATTCAGTCAAAAATGCAATGCATGCTGACCAAGGGCTCTTGCCCACCTCCCCGTCACCCCAAACCAGGGTCTAGCAGTGTTTCTCATCTCCATGTCCAGGAGGATATAACAAGAAGAGGCTCTGGATTAGCCCTCATGCATCCCTGGGGCAGATATAGGGGCAGCTCCTCAGTGTGATCCCTCATATGTGTACCAGGCATCAGTGGTGGCCCAGAGACATGGGGTCTGCAGGCTGATGGCAAACTGGCCAGGGTCCCCCCTCCCTTCCCATCCTATGGAGCGGGTGCTCAGAGGGAAACATGGGCTGGGGACATGTTGGGACAGGTGTTCCCAACACCTCTCACAATGTCTTGTCGCCTCAATTTCCAGCTCTGAGAGCTGCACCCTTTCATCCTACATGGTGTTTGACTTTTCCTCTTCACCCTCCCATCTTCATGCTCCCGTCTTAGACCGAACCCTTGCAGACGTGCTGGTGTCTCCTTCTTGGACACTGCTCTGCAACACTGGGCCAACCCTCCTTCTCCTTATTCCTCCACAGTGTTTTTCTTTTCCCATCTTCCCCCTGATTTTGGTGCCTTGTTCCCCCAACTCCTTGTCCCACTAGATCTCTCCTGGGATGGTGACCCCTTTCCTGCTGCAGACACCCCAAAGGGCAGCACTGGTTGGGTCTCCCTCGCTGCAGGTCACACCAGTTGGCTGATGGCTGCAAGTCCTGCTCCAGCTCTCCTTGCCCTGGTCCGGCCACATTCTCACCCCAACCCCTGGTCCCCTCTGGGCCCCACACCTGCATCACTATGGAAACCTCCCTACCTGGCTGTCCCACCCATGACCTCCTCCACTACTTCTCTGGTGTTATTTTGTTAGAACCATTAAACCCTGGGGTCCCATTTCCAGTTGCCTGGGCAGAACCAGGCCAGCTGTGGGCGATCTCCCCGTGGAGCAATGGGTGCTTCTCCAATGGGAAAAAATAAGAGAGAATCTCTCCGTGGGGGAGTGGCGGGTCCCTGGACAGCTCAGGAAGGGTGGCAGAGGGACCCAGCCACCAGTCTGCACGTATGTAGCCAGCTGCAGCCCTGCTGGAAAGCACATTTTTAGCTTTTTTGGAGGATTTCTGTCATTTCCCAGCAAGGAGATCACGAAATGCCAGATCTCAGGATTGTGGGGCTTTAAATCCCACATGTGGGGCCTCTTTGGGAGTCAGGCAAGAAGGCTGGAGGTTACTGCTGAACCAAATCCCCCCTTGACAGGCATTTTGGCACGGGGAACTTGTCTCAAGGTCACCCCACGGCTGAGCCGGTCCCTCCCTGCCTCCAGGTCACCTCCAAGCAGGATGGGCTGGTGTCCTCCAGCCTCTGTGGGGAATTACAGCTCCCTGCAAGGGGACTTCTGGGGAAAGGACATCCCAGGGCACTGCCTCTGTGGACCTACAGCCTGGTTGCCATTAGTGAATGCATCACTTGCCTTGCAGGTTTTTTAATCCCCATTTCCCGGAGTCATGTGCCTGGGGGAGACTCAGGTTTCACTCAGCTGGAAAGAAAATGCTAAACCCTTCTGGATGCATAGAAAAGTTGGAGGCATAAACCTTAGGGCTTAAAAAGCAGAACATGAGAAACCATACCCAGTATGTACACTTTTTTTTTTTTTTTCCTTCTTTAATAATTCTTAATTTGAAGCTCTGCTCTTGCTTTTGGGGCTCTGACTCATGCTCAGGATTATCAGGGCTCTGGGAGCCATCGACTGGCATTTGCAGGGTGCACTGGGAGGGGAGGGAGGCAGCCCAGCCCTGCCTGCTATATGTTTCCCCTCAACACCACAAGGATCTGGCTGTGAGATAATAGAGCTCCACCGCCTTTTCCTTAGGGCCCCTCTGTGCTACAGACACAAACTGGAGCACAGACAGTGTCTAAAGTTCATGTTCTGGCTGAGTGTTACCAGTTACATCTCTGTGTGCAGTTGCCCACAACTTGCTTCAGTTTTCCCCTTCTGGGTTGACAGTTTCCAGCCTCGGTCTCTGCACAAAAGCGATCTGAGAGGAAAGTCTCTTTGAACACGCTTTGGCCATTTCAGAGTATGCAGGCAGTGAAAAGCAATATCTCTATAATAAACATACCCTTCTTTTTTTCTTTTTTTCTTTTTTTCTTTTGAGAATACAAAACAATCCTCCAATTTTTAAGCGGCTCTACTGTTGAAACTGCTGGGGGTCAGCTCTGACATCTGGCAGGGAATCAGTCCTGACCGAAAACGACCGCGGCGTGTTCCAGTAAACACTGTGTTTCAGTCGCTGAAAGCTCTATCCACCCAGGCACAGCACGTTTTGCAGTGATGGTACCTTTTAATCAACGCTTGGAAAGCTTGCAAGTAGTCTGGAGAAGGACGAAAACAGCTACTCCAAAAACCTGCCCGGAGGTCCCCGGCAGTGGGGATGGAGGCAGGCAGAGGAGATATTTCACACCCGAGCTGGGAGCGGGGCTACACCATGGCCTGGAGTTACCTATCGGCAGCAGATGTTCCTCTGTCCTTGAGCAGGACAACGTGAATGAGATGTATGGAGCCAGGACCACTAAATCCCCCCTTGGCCAGCATTGGATTATAAGAGTTCAACGATACATCACTGAAGGCTTCCCAGAACTACATAAATACCAAAGAGAATTCAATATAAATCATGGCAGGATTTAGGTTGGGAAGAATGTCTGGAGGTCCTCAGCCCAGCCCCTTAGCAAATTAACACTCCAAAGCCGGGTCAGGCTGTGCAAGACCTTGTCCAGGCACGTTTTGAACATGTCCAAGGATGGACACCACTGGTGGACCCACCACTGCTGTCCCAGGGCTGCACGACTCACAACACAACCCAAAGCCTCACAGGTATCAAGACTCTCATCCACGTGTCTTCTCAGCACAAGGAGAGCTGGTCACCCACAGGGGATGGGAAAAGGAGAGAATGAGAAAGAGAGACAAAATCTGGAGAGAAGGCACCATCACAAACATCACCTGGTTGTTCATGTTCATGATTCTATGATTATATTCCCCTGTGTCCCTGCTCGGTGAAGCTCGAGCTCAGCTGCCAGACTCTGACGGTACCGGCACCGAGTTTGCTCGGGGTTAAATTCCACCCAGTGCATGGGGTGGTTGCCCACAGCCTGCTTCATGGAAAGGGGCAGCTTCTGTGAGCTCTTCTCAAAGTCAAACATGTGCACGTCTCCTGTAAAACAGGAACACTTATTGCAGCTTTATGGCAATCGACTTTGTGTTTAATAGCTGATTATCTACTTAGTTTGGAAGTTGTTCTTTGTAGCCTGTTTCCCTGTCCCTCTGTTGGTGTCCAGGCTGTGACAGGCAGCTGACAGCACAGATTTATTCTTCTGTTGGAGACCTGAAACCAGCTCATCAAATTCTGTGAAATCTCCACTCCTTAAATCAAAAATGTTTGGGCACTTTTCTAAGGAAAAAAGTTCTATGTCTGGGAGAAAATATGGGTTGTCTGGGTTAGGTGTCTTCCCTAGGGGCTGGGCACAGTGTCTCCCCTCGTTTCCCAGAGGGGAACATCAGAGGGGACTCTGATGACAAACATTCCCGAGAGACCTTGGGGTCCCTCCATGGGTGAATGATGCTGTTTCTGTTGGTCACGCCAAGGAAGAGCATCCCATCACTGCACATGGCTGCAGCTCCAGCGCTGGTTCCACCGAGCAGCATCCCTGTGTTGGCAAAACCTTATCCCATAACAACGTTGGGGAGCGGCTGCCAGAGAAAGCAGAGCTAATGGAAAGTTAACATTGGGCGGGGTAAGGCTGGGGTCACACGAGCCTCATTAGTTACTCAATCAAACCCAACAGACACAAGTAGGATGGAACCTGTCAGTGACCAGGCGCTGGCAGGATGAGGCTGCTGAAGCCCCCGCGCTCCCCCGACAGCCCTGACCACGCTGGCAATGCGCTTATGCTTTGAAAAACACCCTGTGCTGAGCGGACGGGGGGGGTAGCCAGGAAGATCCTCCCCAAGATGCTGAAATGGGTCTCTGTGGTGGCTTCTGGCTGGTGCCGGTGATGGGATGGCTCCCTCAGCAGAGCTGGGGGGTGCTGGGGGGATGCCCCGTGGGGCTGTGGCGTGAGCTTCACGTGGGTGATGTGACAGGATGCACAGGGGAGTGAGAGACAGACACCCCATCCCCTGGACCACTCTTGGAGTAGCCAGTGGTCCTCAAAAGTGGCGTCAGTGTTTTAACAGCCATCCTTCCAGCCCAGTCCTGAAACCAAAGCTGTGACTCTTGGATGGCTGATGTCAGCAGGAAAATGATGTTCCCCTGCCCCAGATCTCCCACTGTGCACCTGCCCAAGGACACGTTCCTGCTGCTGCCCTGCTGCCCCCAGCATGCCTAGCAATGGGCAGGGGTTAGCCAGGCTTCTGGCCACAAAACACCAGAGCTACAGCCACCACCATGTGCTGGGGTGTTGGTTGGTCACCTCCCTGCTGCCCACTGCTCGGACCTGGCTGCAAATGTCAGAGCTGGTTCAGGAGAGAGCCAGGGAGACAACCGTGGGATGGTGAAAATAGCACTAAATGAGGGACTTGACAAGCCTGAAGGTTTTGCTTGCCAAAAATAAGACTGAGCAGAGACTTGACTTGATTCCCAGGTACTACAGAGCCCCGTCTGTGCCTACAAACCTCCTGCTCCATGCCCTGGAAGGTGTTTCTCTAGGACGCTGCAGCAGGCAGACTTACAGAGGTCTATGTTTCAGAGAGCCTTTTTAGTTTGGAGCTTTCTTTTTGTAGCACCTACAGGGGTGATAACCCGATAGTTAGCAATTAACTGCTGGTGAACCAGGAAAACATAAGGATGCTCAACCATGGGAAGAGGCAGCTTCACTGTCCCTTGATGCCTTTCTGGAAGACACACCATGGACACATGAGGAACTTGCTCAGTAGAGGGAGGAGCAGCTGAAATGAAGATTTTGGCCCACACAATGCCAGACAGGCTGCTGGACCAAACCCATGTATCAGCCTCAGCTTCCCCAGGACCATGACAAGGCCATGCTATTTCAACCCCAGTGTCCGTGTACAGCAGGAGCGAGGACCTGCAGTGGCTCCACTGTGTCCCCAAACTCTCCCTGCCCCTCAGCCCATGCAGCTGCACCACTCCTGGCACAAGAACCGGCCACCGTGCCTGGTGCCTTGCAGAAATGCAGCTGCAGGACACAAATATTGTGTGTCCTGGTCATGGCTAACCACTTCAGAGTGTGCTGTCCTCTCTCCTCCAGCTCACCCTCAATTTGCACCCACACGTGGAGCACTGGGACTCTTCTCCATCATCACCTGCATCACAGGTCTCCTCTCCCAGCCGATGCACGGCAGGGCTTCCTGTGGGCACTGCCCCGGGGATTTTCAGAATATCGCCTGCTGCAAACACATCTTAAGTCCAAACTGGGAAAACTTCTTCCCCAGGAGGGTGGTGGAGCCCCAGGACAGGTCCCTGGAGAGGCAGGGGATCTCCATCCCGGTACGATTTGCAGCTGAGATCATCCTGAGTGGTGATGATGCTGATGGGAGCCAGTGCTGGGGCCGGACACCTCGGAGTGTGTCCACGGGTGTTCCTGTGATCTGCCCCTCACACATACCTTTCCTTTGAGCACATCTTGTGCAGGCACCGTAAACCCCCGTCACACCCCGTTAGCGAGCACTGTTTCCTATGACAACGTTGTCAACAGTGCGTGGAGTGGGATTTGGGCCTGGGAAGGGGGGCTGGGTGGGTAGCAGGTGCGGGGTCTCCTTGGTAGCTATGGCAAAGGGGTGTTTACTTCTGTGTTTTGCATGTCGGTGTTACCCCGGGGACAGATCTCTGTCTGCAACCGCAGGGCAAAGCTGTTTGGCATCTCCCCCAGCAGCTCTGTCAGCATTTTGGGGAACCGGGTGCGACGTGCACTTGCCAGCCACCACCAACGGGACGCGCACCGGGGATATGGAGCATCCGCACCGGAGCCGCCAGCAAAGCCCCCAGCCCTTCGTCCACCCCCACACTGATGCTGGCAGGTCCTGGATGTGGTCCCAGGTACTCCTGCTCCAGCCCTGGTGGTGGGTTTTCTCGCCCAGATGTTGCACCACGCAGCAAACCCCCTCTTTTCCTGTGGGAAATGTTTTTCTGCCTCCACTCCCCTTTCTCCTCAGACAGTACCCAGCATCTCTGCCTTCCTGGCGAGGGCAAAATTGCACAGCTTTTCCCCGACACTTTGCAAACTTCAGGGAATGCTCCCAGCCCTTCCCCGCGGGCAGCTCGTGAAACACTCGGCTCTGCCCTGGACACATCACAAAGGGCTTGGATCCCATTCCCCGGCGCGAGTGCCAGGGGCGGGGAGATGTTGCCTCTCATCTATTCTTTCTAGGTACAAAACATGCTTTCAAAAGTCAGAGCCGTTCCACTGGCAAGGGATGGGAGCTGCTCGAGAGGGCCAGCTGCCCCAGTTATGATTCCCAGCGAGGCTACTTTCCCAGCCCGGTATGTTTTGCAGACACACGCAGCGAGGATGCCTCGCCTGGACCCCTGGCCAGACCCAAGAGAGGGGTCTGCATCCCCATGGGCCTCATCCCTGCCCCGAGGCTGCTGGAACTGCCACAAAGCTGCTCATCCCTGCATCCATCCGCTCTCCTGTCGCTCCTCCAAGCAGCAAGCTTGTGTTTCACGACCACGTGTAGTTTTGCTCAGGCATTACGTCACCCGTGGCCGACACTCACGTCCTCCCCGCACCGTGGGGTGCTCCGTGACCCCCTGCCTTTCACAAGGATGCAGGTGAACTGAAAATCAGCGTCCATGCAAAGCCCACCACGGGGCTGGTGACACCTGCACAATTCCCCCCCCCCAACTCCTTGATGTGTCCCAGCACTGGGTGTGGAGGGCAAAATGCCCCGTAATTTCCACCTCCCGGATTTCCTGTGGCCATAGCTATCAGCACCTTCCCTAAAATAAAGTGGGAGCTGAGATAAGCCAGACAGCCGGGCTCCAGAGGGACCGTCCCAAGCATGGATTTAGGTCACACTTCTTTAAGTGAGCATCCAGGTTTGGGACTTCGCATCTCTCGCAGGCAGAGAGGAACTGGGTGGATTCGCTGATAATCCACTGCCAATTTCCACAGTCGTGTAAGGAGTGTGGGGAATGAGGGGGGGGGGGGAGGCTGCTTTTGGGGAGCCCTGTGGGAAGGGGGTGCAGACAGGACATTTTCTTGCATGTACTCTTGCTCCCTGGGATGAGGATTGGGGCTTGTGGGGAGTTGGGTACTGGGACGAGAGCTCCTGGCAAAGAGAGGGACCTGCAGAGGTGCAGCTCCTGAGCACGGCCAGTGCTGTGGGCTGCAGGGAGAGGGGTATTTTGCCCTCCTTGTTCTCCCCCCCACCCCCCGCCCCCCCGTTTAACTCTGCCTGCCCCAGCTGCTCCCCAACACTTGCCCAGAGATGCCCCATGAGAAGGGGGACCAGGTGGCCAGCGGGGATAGGCAGTGCCTCGGGTTGCACTCAGAGCTGATGGGGGGCCGGGGACCGGGTGGCCCCGAATGAACTGGGGCTGGAAAGAGGGGAGCAGCTCAGCTCAGCTGCAAGAAACCGCTGGCCCCCTCTTCCCCACCCCCCACCCCCCCGGCTCCGGGCTCTGGAGGTGGCTGGGGGATGAGGTGGCCACCGCTAGCCACGGCCAGCCCGGTTCTGGGCGCTGCGTGTCCCCAGGACACCCCGGGGCTGGGGAGGGGGCACCGCTCCCGGGGTCCAAGCAGGGAATTTTTTCTGCAAACTGCCCGGTTTCGCCCTCCCGCCGGACACCCCACGCCCGCCACCTAACGGCCACCGCCGGGGGTGCCCGCTGCAGCAGGGCACTGGCCCCCCCCTCCGCTCTGAGTCCCGTCCTCTCAACCGTCCCCGCACCCCGCGGCTCCTCGCTTGACTCCCCCTTTGCACCCCCGGACCCCCCCATCCCTTTACTCGGCTGCCCCCCCTCTCCCCTCATCATCTGCCCGGTGCCACCCGGGACGAGACACCCCTCCGGTGGCACCCGGGGCATGACACCCCCTTACCCCCGCGTCCGGCGGTGCCACCCGGGGACCAGGTGGCCCATCATGGTGGGCGCAGTCGTCCCCTGTCCCCCGTCCCCCCCCGCCCAGCTGCCTTGGCAGTTCCGCCCCCCATTCCAGCTTTTTTGGCAGAGGCGCGCGCGGATTGGAGAGAGCAGCGAGGGAGAGGAATTAAGGAAAAAAAAAAAAAG
>JAOQGH010000006.1:926629-946297 GCA_025769975.1 Gallinago jamesoni
CCCCCCCCCCCCCCCCCCCCCCCCCCCCCCCCCCCCCACCACCCGGCTCACAGGGGTAGGGCCCTGGGTACCTCTGAGCCATCATGAAGGGCTGGGGACCTGCCAGCCAGGATCAGGGGACATGGGGACACCCTGTCTGGTCACTCAGCCCTGAGTGGCTGCCACAGCACCAGCCCCACAGGCATGGGGACAGGAGTGGGTGGCAGTGCCAGGTTTACCCTGGGGGTCACTAGCCCAGGGCTGGCACCTACACCTTGGCCATGGGAGGTGCTCAGAAGTCACCGCCTCTTCCCAGTGTTTCAGCCAAAAGCTTGGGGACATCCCCTCTGGAATGTCCCGTCCCCTTGCACCCCTGTGACCCTCTCTGCCTCCCCATGGATCCCCCGGAGCCTGGTGTGGGTGGGTGGGTGGTGGATGCTCAATGGGTGCTAAGTCTGTGCTGTTGCTTCCAGGTGCTGGAGTTGGAGGTTTGGGAGCAGGTGAGTGCTGGGACCCCTTTACCCATGGGGTGCAGGACAGGGAGGGGGGAAGCACCCCTGGCAGAGCTGCCTTGTGGTGAGCAGGGGGGCTGCCATGAGAGTGGCCCTGTCCTGCACAGTGTCCCCACCTCAGGGGATACTCAGAGGAAGGATGGCTCCGACCCCTCTTGCCTCGCTCTCCCCTAGGACTCGGGGCTGGAGGAAAACCTCTCAAACCAGGTAAGATGCCTTTCCTTGGCTCCCCCACCAAGTCGGGGGGTCAGGATATTTCCCGACCTCTGTTGCCCTCATGTTCCTCCCACGTGGCCAAGGGGATACGCTGGTCACCCCCATGGCCAAGCCACGCAGCAGCCAGCACTTTGCGCCCTGCCACTCTAAACCCCCCCACCCGAGCCCCCACACCCACAAGGGAGCATGCCTTCCTTCCTCCTCCCCCAGCTTCAGCGCTCTGCCCTCTCCCCTCCAGCCCCCACAGACTCCCCTTCTGGGGTGCTTTGCTGCCTGCAAACCTGCGCCAAAGCTCCTCAGGAAGATGCCAAGCTGGGCAACGCTTGCTCAGTCCTGCCAGGAGCCCGTGCCCAGGGAAGCTGGCACCACCTCTGCCCGCCTTCGTGGCTGAGCAGCTTCTGCTGGGGCTCCTGCAGCCCACGCTGGGGTTTGTCTGGCCTAGGAATGAAGGGGAGAGAGGGGACATCACCAGGAGAGAGATGAGATGATGGCAGGAGGATGCACAACCCCAGGGCACTGAGCCCAGGGCATGGTGGGGAGGTTGGGGGTACAGCTGGAAGGTGCTCGGCAGCAGGTAGCTAATTTGCAGGGGGCAAACCTGCTGCCAGAAGAGATGCCCGGTGGCATGGAAGCTCAGGGAGAGAGGCTCTTTTGGACAGAGACCCGGGTCTCCCCTCCCTGCCCACCCCAGGGGTACCCTCTGTGCCCTGGGGCAGGGGCACACTGCACTCCCCCCTTGGTCCCCCGAGCCAGCCCGTCTGCACGGCGGGAGCGCCAGCCCGAGGCGGGGGCCGGCAACCTCCGTTTACTCAGATTTCAGCTCGTGGAAAGAAAAACAAGGCCCTTTATTTCGGCATAATTAAAACCAAACGCAGCGCGGCCGTGAAGCCCCAGCCGGAGCAGTGTCCGCGCCCTGAGCCAAAGGCACAGGAATTTGCGCCTGGAGGGAGCGAGGGCTGATCAGCCCCAGATGTTGGAAGGCAGCGCTGGCCGGAGCCGGAGGGACTCATTCCTTCAGCCATAAACATTTCGGCTCCATCCCCTTGTGGCCTGGCAGGGTGGGAGGCGGGTGAGGCAGAAAGGGATAGGACGGGGGATCCAGCTGCTGGCAGGCACGTTTGTCACCTGTCCCTGTGCCCGTCCCTGGGGCATCCTCCCACCCCACAGGGATGGTGCAAGGGGGATGCTCCCGTTCCTCTGGCCCCTACCCGTGTTCCCCACCACCCCCCACCTCACCCCACTTCTCTTTCCAGGGGTCGGAGGACTTGGGGGACTCGGCCCACTTGGCCTGCAGCCAGGTGAGCACAGACCACCAGCCACCCCTCCTCCAGACTTTGTCCCCTGGGGCAATGTCCCCAGAGATCCACCTTAGGGAGAAGCACATGGTTTGTCCCCACCGGGTGCTCTCCATAGCCTGCTTGGTGTGTCCCACCCGGGCTGGGCACACTTCTCAGACCTGAGAGGCTGGCAGCCACCACCGTGGTCCCCAACATCATGGTATCACACGTGGCTGGTGACTCCCCAAGCAGCGGTAGGCGAGGAGGGGCCTGGGGGTCTGCAGCAGAGGGACATGGCCAGCATGTGTCCTGCAGACTGCCTGGGACACGGGGGACCCCAGCGTGCGCAGCAGCTGGTGACACTGCAGGGTGCCCCGGGTGGTGGTGGCATGGCGGGTGACAGGTTGGTGCAGGAATCTGGGGGGGACAAGGGGAGAAGCCGGTGCAGGACAGAGCAGTGCCCACTAACCACCGCCTGGCCCAGCCTAACGCCGGCACCGCTGCACTGCCCCCCACCCCCTGTGCCCACCGGGGCTGACATGGAGGACATGATGCCTTCTTGCCGGCTGCTTTTTGGGGGAGGCTGAGGGTGTTTTTTGTCCTCCCGGCAGGTGCTGCGGGTCTCTTCCCTGGAGGTGCCTTCCCCGGGGGCGTCTTCCCTGGAGCTGCCTCTGCCGCTGCGCTCAAGGCTGCTGCGAAAGCTGGTGAGTGCCGGGGGTGACTGATGCCACGCTGGGCCGGGCAACAAGGCAACGAGGGGCCTTGGGCAGCCCCCTGGGGACCCCCAGTGTCCCCTGGGAACCTGGGTTAGGAGAGCTTTTCCCCTGGAGCGGGGGGGGGTGCAAGTGAGAGATGCTGCTCTGGGGATCCTCAACAATTTGGAGGGACCCCGGCACGTCTTGGTGTGCCGGGAAAGGGGCAGTGGCCAAACCTGAGCCCCCCAGGAGTGGAGAGCACTGAGCTGCCTGGTCTACCTGCCCAAGTTTGGGGGACTCATCCCTGGTACCACCTCAGGGTGTCCCCTTCACCCCCTCAAGAGCCGTCCTGAGCTTGTCCCTCCCTTTGTCACCACTCTGACCACCCGTAGCCCAGTGGTGGCATCTCACGCTGGTACACCCTTCTTCTCAATGCCCCCAGGTGCTGGCATTGGTGGCGTGCCAGGAGTCAGTGGTCCTGGCCTGGGGGTCTCCACAGGTAGGAAATGTCCCTCGTCCCCAGCATAGCCCAGCTTTGTCCCCGTGCCTGTCAGAGTGGGCAGGAGCCGGTGCTGGGGGCTCAGGGGGTCTCTGCTGCCCGCAGGTGCGGTGGTACCGGGTGGGGTGCAGCCCGGGGTTGGCGCGGCAGGGAAACCCCCCAAAGTACCAGGTAGGTGCGCGGCCCCGAAGCCAGGGGCCGAGTCGGGGGCTGGCTCCCTCCGGGTGCTCATCCATCCCTGCCTTTCTCTCGCCTGGCAGGCGCTGGGATTCCTGGAGCTTTCCCGGGCGGCGTGCTCCCCGGCGCAGGTGAGCCAAGCAGCACCCCAACCTCCAAGGGGGTCCCCAGCATCCTGGTTGGAGTTGGTAGCCTTGTGGCCAGCTGCACCCTGGGCATTTCAACACCTCCCCTGCCCGCCCTGCAGAAGGCTGGGTGCTGCCCGCCTGCCAAATTCCCTGCTTGCCCCATCCCTGCTGCCTGCGGCTTCCAAACCCTTTTGCCAGGGCCATAGAGACATTTCCACCCTGCCAAAGGCTGGGGGGGGACCCTGACGTCTCCGGGGTCTGGTGCCAAGCTCCGTGGGAGCAGGCGGCATCGGCAGTGGGAGAGGAGCTGGCGCGGAGCTGGCCAGGGCCGGGTTGCCCAGCCAAAGGCGGCGTGGGAAGGAGGGGGAGGTGGTGGCGGAGGGCGGATGCGGGGGGGGGGAAGAGGAATTCCTCACTGCAAAGTAATTTGGGGGAGGAAGACTTGTGAAAACAAGATGTTTCGACATTGTCAGAAGGAGAAGTGTGTTGCTGGTCAGGAATGTCTTTTCCATGTCTGAAAACCCGTGAGTTATAATGAAAGACATTCATTTTTCCCTTTCCATAAAAGGGAAAAAAAAAACAACAAACAAACCCCAACTCCAACCCCAGAACTCTAGCCCAAAAGACTACAAGGAGAAAGTGCTGCCTGTTGCCCTGGGGATATTGGGGGTCAGTGGGCAGGATCGCCCCCCCCCCTCCCACTCCCCAAAGAAACACAGCTTGCATCAAGGCACTGGATATCACTGGGGCAGAGAGCAGTGCCCGGGCTTGGCTGTGCAACGGCATGGGCTGGTGCTTTGCTGTCACCAGTGGGACCCACTCATGGGTGCCATGTAGCCTGCAGGCACCCCAAGCTCCTGTGTAGACCCCCCCCATGCCCCCCACCCCAAAGCACAGGGAATCCCAGGGCTGGGGCAAACCCTTCCCCAGCAGCTCTGCCCCAGGGGGTTGCGGGGAGTCTGGCACTGGGGGTCCCAGCAAGCCCCCAGGGAATGAGGGGACCCCGTCCCAGGGTATGAGGGTTTGTGCTGAGCCAGAGATGGGTGACAAGGATTTGGGAGCTGGGTGCAGGGGTCTCGGGTACCAGCGATGCCGCCGTGTCCCACTGGGATCACCTGGCCCCTCTGGTCTCTGCTGCAGGTGTCCGCTTCCCAGGCGTAGGGGTGCTGCCCGGGGTACCCACTGGTGCTGGAATCAAGCCAAAAGGTCCAGGTAGGTCCCCTCGATCTCCTGGGGACACCGGGGTGGAGGATGGGCCCAGGGCTGGCCCCAGCTCTGCCCCCATCCCCATCCAACGGGGGCTGGCTTCAGCCCATCCTTTGGGGTCACAGCCCCACAGGGTGTGTGGGCAAGTGAAGCCGACCTCTGGCTGAGCCCACACAGACTAGTTTGGGCCCTGAGGACCAGCCCCAAGGCTCATGTGGTTGCCTTTGTGTTTCTGTCTAGGAGCAGGAGCCTTCGCAGGAATCCCCGGTGAGTGTTCTCTCTCTCTCGCCGGTCCTTCTCTTCCTTCCCAAGCCTGTTCCTCACAGCCACAGCCTCCCCATGCCAGAATATATGCCTCAGGGCTTCCCAAGCCACCCACTCTCCTCTCTCAGGGTGCCCTGGGGCGCTCCCCTCTCGCAAGGACCGGTGGCAGCCTGGGTGCAGGCTCCAGGTGAGAGTCTGCTGTTGGCTTTGCAGGACTGGGAGGTTTTGGAGGTCAGCAGCCTGGTGTCCCTCTGGGGTATCCCATCAAAGCTCCTAAGCTCCCAGGTAAGCCACCACAGCCAGCGAGGCTGGGGGTGAAGGACCCCCAGCAGTGCCAGGAGAAGGACCCGCCATTCCCCAGGGCTGAGCCGTGGTCCCCCCGGGTCCCCTGGACCTGGCAGGGCTGGTGCTGGCCCTGGGACAGGAAGACAGAGCGAGGGGCACTGGGCAGGTGAGTCCAGCAGCAGCCCTGCCTATTGCAGCCCTGTGGGCAACGGCCTGGATGCTGCTGCTGGTCTTGCTTCCAGCCCATGAGGAGGATGCTGTGCCACTCTCCAGCTGTTGAAAGGTAGGAAAGAGCACGTTCTGGGGACATGCTTTAGACCAGGCCACCCCAGGATGTCCCTGCCGGCTCCTAGTGATGCTGGGAGGCACAGCCGTTGCAGGCACCATCTGCTTTCTGTGGTTCCTGGGTTGTGCTGGGCATCGCTGGGCATTCCCCTGAGGCCAAATATCACAGCTCAAGGAGCTCTACCCAAGGCCACTAGCAGCAGGCAGGAGGTGGGGATGGAGATCCAGGCAGGTGTCTCTCCCCACTGCCCGCCCAGACGAGGCTCAGCCCCAGCCCAGGGAAGCCTGGGGGTGCCCGGCACCCCTTTCCCAGGCTCGGCTGCTCCAGGGACCTCCATTTCCCAGCCCTGTGCTGGGCACCACCTCTGCCTGTCCCCAGCTAGCTATGCCCACACAGGGACAGTGGCAGCACGGGCAGCTCCAGGCAGCCAGTACAGGGTGCTACCCTCCAAGGGCCATGCTGCCAGCTCGCTGGTCCCAAGAGCATCCCTGAGGAGGAGGCCAGCCAGGTCCAGCTGGGGACAGAGTAGACCCACAGGCATTTTCCCACTTGCCAAAACCAGTTGCTGCGGGCAGGAGGGTCCCGGCTGGGGGACCCCACTCCCGGGGAGCAGGACCCAACCAGGCACGGACACCAGCCCTGGCAGCCATGCCGGCTTCCCCCCGCCGGGGCCCGTCGCCGCAAACGGCAGCAGAAATACTTGGCCCGCTCCAGCTTCCTCCTGCGGAGGCCGAGTTATGCTCGTTAGGGCGACGCGGCCCTGCCGCCATCGGATACCGTCTGGCCTCCCGGCTGCAGCCCGGCCCCAGACCGCCTTTCATGGGGTGCCCGGTGCGGCGAGTGCCTGGCTCCATCCCACCCCAGCCCCGCCAGTGGCCCGCAGCCCGGACGGGACGTCGCTGCTGGCTGACCCACTTTATGGGGAGCCTTTGTTAAAGAAATCAGGGGAGGACGCTCATCCCCTTTGGCCAGGGAGGCCGGTCGGTGCATTGTGCCTCTTGCGGGGACCAGCGGGACAGTGGTGATGTCCCCAGTTGTGGTTCCAGGTGCTGGGTGCTACCTGGCACCGCGGTTCTTCCTGGGGAGCTGGGTTATGCCAGTTTGTCACCTCTGAGGGCTTGGGGCTGGCAGCGTAGGGACACACTGGGCTGGTTGTCAAAGCTCTCACTTTGGTGCTGCGGATGGACCTGGGGACTGCCACACAATGTCCCCTGCATTGTGTCCCAGCTGCAGTAGGTCCAGGTCGAGAGGGGACAAGGGGACAGCAGGGAAAATAACATTTTCAGTGGAAAGTCTCCTTTTTGGATGATTTTCTCCAAATGTTCTAGCCAGTTCCTGCTCTGTGCTGTCCCAACTCAGGAGGTGGCCCCAGGGCCAACCTGCTCAGTGGGGGCTCAGACTGAAGCTGTGGCTGAAATTAAGGTCCCACCTGATGCCGTAGGGATGGGGACTGCTCCCCACTGCCCAGCTGTGTTCAGGTGGCATTGGTCGGGCTTTCCATGCCAGCCAGGGTGCCCATGAGTCCTGAGCCCCACCGGTGGTGCTGATGGCATCCTTGTGCTGGCTACGATGGGTACCCCCAGCCTTGGGGTGGGGGCTGCTCTTGCATCCAGCTGGGGATGGTGGGGAACTGGGCTGGGACCCAGCAAAACCCTCAGAGACCCAAGGGTTCAGACTCTTCAACCTTGGAGTCACCTCCATGTGTGTCACCCAGTGCCAGACCCTTCTACAGCATCGGGGTGAGCGAGGAGGTGATGGGGTGCCCCAGGATGGGCATGGGGGAGGGTGCCCAAGGTAGGGGATACCCAGTGCAGATCATGGGTGTCACAGCCTGGAAAGCCTGTCTTCCATCAGTGCTGTGCTGGCGTAGGACACCATGGGACAGCCTGGCAGGGTGGGGGGAAATCTGGTCCCCACATGGTGAGATGGAGATGCTTTGCCATGAGCAATCCCATCCTGGCCACAGGCAGCCTCATCCCCGCCCTGCCTGTGTGTGTGAGACACCCTCCACCCTACATGCTGCTCAAGGTGTCCCCATGGGGGATGTGGCAGCCCATCACCCCTCCTCAGGCTACCACCAGCGCTGACAGGAGCTTGGTGCTGCCAGCTCCCAAGCGCACGGTCCCCACCGAGTCACTGGCATCCCCACACCGTCCCGAGCAGTGGGATCCTGCTCTTTCGCAAGGAGACGTTTCCCCGCCCGCGATGTTCCCGCTTGTAATCCCTCCCCGTCCCTTTGTGCCGACCTCCTAATGAGGTCACGTTTCAGCAGAGGCTCCCAAGCCCTGATTCCAATTAAAGCCTTTTCATTTGGAGCTGGCTGCGGCGCAGCCAGCTGGGTACAGCTCTTGCCGCGGGGCTCCTGGGGGACCCCCCCACTGAAGAGCGGGGTCACGGGAGGCTCCTGCAAAACCAGCTTCAGGCACCACAGCCCTCGGCACAGGGCTGAGAGTGAGGGGCTCTTTTTTGGAGCCGTGGCTTCCAAGGTGATGGGGAAGAGCATCTCCTGGCATGGATCTGCCAAGGGGGGGCTGTAGCCCAGAGGAATTAGTATCCCAATGGAAGGAGCCCCGAGGGATGGTGCCACACAGCCGCCTGGCAGAGAGGGGCTACACCGCGGGGCAGAGGGGGCACGGCCACCGGCAGCCAGGTGCTAACCCGCCACCTTCTCTCCTCTCCAGGTGGCTATGGATTGCCCTACAGCACTGGTAAGCTGCCCTACGGTGAGTGCTTGTAGCCCTTGCTCCGCGGTCGTAGCTCCTCACAGCTCTGCTGACTGCCACCGTGGCCTCGTGGCCCCCCAAGCCCTGGGGTGTTGTGACAGGCATCCCGCTCCCGGGGTGAGGTGGTCCCTGAGGGGACCCTGCCCTGCTGTGAAGCCTGTGGACCCGGCTGGCAGCCACCTGGCTCTCCTGGCATCCTGCAGTGTGGGGCCGGGAGGGGTTAATCCGCAGGCACTCTGGCGGTGACCGGCTGGCTGGCTCTCTGCTAGGACACCTCCTGAGCCACTGCCAGCTCCACGCAGTGATGTTTGAAGTGGCACCTCAACCCGGGGGGTGCTGGCTCTGGCATCCCCCCCTACATCCCTCAACGCCGGTCGGGGGAGGATCCTTTGGGCCAAGGGAGCTGCTCCATCTGCCTCATCCCCCTTCCTAGGGACAGTGCCTGACCTGGCTTTGCCTTTCTGTTTGTGGTTGCAGGCTTTGGGCCTGGTGGGATCGGAGCCGGCATCGGGGCAGGAAAGGCAGGGTACCCCACCGGGACAGGTACGCTCCTTCCCAGGCAGCTCCTGGGTGGGCGACTGGCATGGTCATGGCGGGGGGACCAGGCATCCCAGTCACTTTGCTGCTCCTTGTATGGGATGTTGGGCACTGCCAGGCTGTCTGGTGGCCCCAGGATGTCAGTATCACCCCAGGGACAGCCCGGAGGGGTCCATCACCTCCCAAAGGAGAGAGGGGCCAGTTCCCAAGGTCCCTGAAGGATGGACGAAATGAGGTAGGAATGGTCTCTGGACCTCAGTGGTTGCCCGTGTCCTTCCCCAGGAGTCGGAGCACAGGCGGCAGCAGCGAAAGCAGCAGCAAAATATGGTGAGTCACCCTCCACAGGCATATCCATCACCCATCTTCCCAGTGGGGCAGCTGCTCCCTCCCTCCCAGGCTGGCAGGGGAGATGCTGTTGTGTCCCTGCATCACGGAGCTGACGGTCCCCTTCTCCCCTCCCACAGGAGCCAGTGTCCTGCCCGGCGCTGGTGCCATCCCAGGGGTCGGGGGAGTGGTACCCGGTGTCGGCGTTGTCCCAGGAGTTGGCGGTAAGGCAATGGCGAGGCTCAGCCCTGGGGCTCGGGAAGGGTCGCATCCCCCCCATCCTGCATCCCTGACTCTCTCCCGCTACCCCGGCAGTCGGAGGGCCGGCAGCGGCGGCAGCAGCAGCGAAGGCAGCGGCGAAGGCAGGAGCTTTCGGTGAGTTCCCTGCTGTCTCAGGCAGATCCAGCACCTGCCTGCGGGGCTGGTCTCGCTCCTGGGGCATGGAAGAGTTGTGCATTGGTGCTGGGGTTTCATCCCCACACTCTTCATGCCCCACCACCCCCTGCCCCAGCTCCTGGTGTGCTCTCCCAGACCCCTGCCCGCAGCTCCGGTGGCTGCTTGCCACCGGTGGGGTGAGGTGAAGCCGCTCTGCTGAGCCGTCGGCTTTGGTGGGTGGAAGGCAGCAAGGTGAGAAACCTCCCCCAGGGTTGCAGAGGGGCTTGACCTGCTTGGGGACAGCTTCCAGCAGCCTGTTGGGACAACCGGGCTTAGGTGTAGCAAAGTCTGATTTACAAAAAGCAGCTTTTTTGGCGGTGGCTGGAGGGCTGGCTGGCCACCTTGCAATGCAGCAGCCCAACTCGGCGCAGTATGTCCCCATCACACATGGTTTCTCCACAAGAGATGTGGTTTTGCTGTGCCAGGCTCCGGCAGGGTACCTGAGGAGATGGTGTCTGTAACGAGCTACCATTCGTTAGCCAAGGGATGTGCTTGGTGATGCAGATCTTGTATTCACTGCTCCCCTCGTTGGCTGTTTTGAAGGAGAAAAGTGAGTAGCAGACAACCGCTCATTGGAGCATCCAATGAGAAAATGCGTCAGCCCTTGGAGCAGCTGGGATTTACAACCATTGCCTTGGGGGACCTTGAAGGTCCCCAAGCTCCTGTGTAGCTGGATGGGCTTCAGATCCTTGGGTTGGATGTAGGGAACTGGGAATACCAATCCTGGGTGCATCCCAGGTCCCCTGAAGAGCTGTTTTGGGAAGTGTGGAGAGCCCACCTTAAAGCCAGGAGCCTCCTGCAGCACCAGGGAAGGCCGTCTCAGTGTCACCACTGGTGGCAGGGGGTGTTTTTGTGGGGGATCTGACTGCTCTGCTTCCCTTCAGGTCCAGGAGCAGTGCCCGGGGTTGGCGGTGTCCCAGGCCTCGTGCCCGGCGTTGGTGGTGTCCCTGGCTTAGTGCCTGGTGTTGGCGGTGTCCCCGGGGTAGCAGGTGACTGTTCCCAGGAGTTCTGTCCCCACCACCCAGCTCTGTGGGGAGTACAGGAGCTGGTGGCTGAGGGTCCCTCTCTCCCTTGTCCCCAGGAGTTGGGACGCCGGCAGCAGCAAAGGCAGCAGCAAAGGCAGCTAAATATGGTAGGTGCTGCGTGGTGCAAGGAGCTCCCCAGAAGCTCCCCGGGGACCCCTGCTCCCCCCCTCCTCCCGTGGCACTTGGGGTGTCCCCCAGGCAGGCGGGTGTCCCCTGGGGATCACTCCTGATGGCTCTTTACCAGGGAGCATCCCAGGTTGGGATGTGCCCAGCCCAGCTCCCACCTGCTGTGTCCAGGCTTGGCTTCATCCCCAGGGGAGGACCTTCTCCCCCTCTGGGGTTTCTGGAGGCTGCTTCCTGGAGCTGAACAAATGAGACTGAACTCATGTCTTGTTTAAATTCTTGGGGTTTGTACGGAATCTGTTTTTCCAGCCACAGACCTGACCCAGGTTCTGCTGCCCACAGGTCCAGCCTCACTGTCCAGGTGGCACCCCCATCCAGGGTCACCACGTTCCAAAAAACTGCTGGGATCCAGAAGGTGCATCTGACTTGGTCTAGCAAGACCCAGATGCCCAGAGGAAAAACGAGCCCCAAGGGAGCTCCAGCAAGGAGGAGCCTAGAGGGGATGAGGGAGATGGTCAAGCAGCCCGGAACCTGGGAGCCTGAGAACAGAGAGGAGGCAGAAGTGGCCCTGAGGCTCCATGTAGGGCTGGGGGATCCATGTGCTGCTCCAAAAGGCAGTGCCAGAGGTTATATGGCCAGGTCCCAGGACTTTCTCCTGCAACATTGCTGCAGAGTGCTGGGAGTCCTCTGGGAGCAGCCATGCTCGATGGCAGCTTTCCTTCGAGGGCTGAAACTTTGCTGGCCATTTCTTCCATTTCTCTTCCACATCACGTAGACAAAAATCCCACCATGTGCCCAGGGAAGGATGGGATTTAGGGAGAAATTTGGCGGTAACAAGTTAACGGATGTGTACTCTGTGGTGGGTGCCAGGCACCTACCGAGCAGGGGGCTATGAGGACAACCCCTCTGGTACACAGCCCTTCCAGGCGTGACCTCATGCTTGTCCCTGTGGCATTAAGGAGTGTCAGTGAGTCAAGGCTGTCACTGCTCTGGGCAGCTTTCCAGTCTGGCCAGTGCCCAGGGCATCCAGCCCTTCCAGGCAGCAACTGGGGATCACCAGCCCCTTCACCTCTATGGCCTATTTGGCTGCAAGGTGCAGCCATTTGATGCTCCCGTGATGAGGACCATCTGGAGTGCTCTGTGATGATGAGGATCATCATGGTCCCCTGTGCTGGTGACTTCCCAGCCTCTCTTTTACAACAGCAGATTTACCACCCTCACTGGGGCCTCTTGGGAGACATGGGGACAGTCTCTCCCTTGCACCTCTGTACATCTCTCCTGGGATAAGGCATGTCTCCTCACTGCAGCATGACAACAAGAGCAGACAAGGTCCAATATTTCAGCTGTTGCTGCAATGAAATCTAACTTCTCCCCCTCTCATTGCCTGCAGGAGCTGGTGTTGGCGTCCCTGGAGTCCCCGGCGTCCCTGGAGTCCCTGGCGTCCCTGGTGTCCCTGGTGTACCTGGTGTGCCCGGTGTAGCTGGGGTTCCTGGTGTGGTACCTGGTGTCGGAGGTGAGCAGATGGGCTGGCATGAGCCATTGGGGGGCTGCTAGCCTCATCAGTCCCCTGACTGTCTCCCCTCTGTCCCCACAGTGGGTGTCCCAGATGCTGCAGCGGCCGCGGCAAAGGCTGCAGCGAAAGCCGCAGCATTCGGTGAGTCACCATCATCCTTTCCTGGGGAGGGAGACTTGCAAATGGGCAGTGTGGGGGGCACCCCTGGGCACTGTGGATGGTGGGGAGGTCAGCAGGACCCCTGCCTACAGAACCTGCCTGCTCGGCAACCTCCCTGAACCCCTCTGCAGGAGCAGGGCGCGTGCCCGGAGCTGGTGTGCCCGGAGCTGGCGTGCCTGGAGTTGGTGTGCCTGGTCTGGTGCCCGGCGGCATACCAGGTGAGTTAGTGTCTAAGGGATGCTTGGGATGAGGCCAGCAGTGCCAGCTGAGGGAAGCCAGTGTGGCCACCATGGCCCATCGCTGCCCCTCACACACCCCCTCTCCCCCAGGAGTCGGAGCTCCAGCAGCCGCCGCTGCTGCCAAAGCAGCCGCCAAAGCAGCCAAGTATGGTAAGCCAGGGTCTCTCCAGGGTTATCCTACATGTCCTGTCTTCTGCCATCTCCCCACCCCAGGCTGCTCTCCTTAGGCACTGGAGAGGGTCCCTGTGGGTTGGGGCGAGGGTTGACCTCTCTGCTGGGCTGTACATGGGATGAGGTCTTGGCTGTGTCAGGGTGTGCTCTCCAGGTTCTGCATGGAGAGTCCTACATTCACCATCCCATCCATCCACCCACCCATCCCATCCGTCCATCCACCCTCCCTTCTACTCACCCATCCAAACAACCAGCCAGCCAGCCACCTCAGTATCTGTCTGTTCATCTGTCCATCCATCTGAACCTCCATCCATTCATCCATCTCACCATCCACCCTGTCATCCATCCACCCTGCTATCCATCCATCCACTCCACATCCATCTAGCCACTCATCCACCCCAGCATCCATCCATCCATCCATCTGCCCACCCCAGCCTACCGTGCCTTTTCAGCCAGCTCCTTCCACGACCTCTCTTCATGAGCTGAAGCTCTGATCCTTCCCTCCTTGCAGGAGCAGGTGGCCTGGCTCCTGGCGTGGGTGGCTTGGCTCCTGGTGTAGGTGGTCTAGCTCCTGGTGTGGGTGGCCTTGCTCCTGGCGTAGGTGGCTTGGCTCCTGGAGTGGGTCCCCTGGCCCCTGGCATTGGAGGTGTCCCAGGTGAGGAGGAGAAAGGCGGGCGGTGGTGGCACCCTGGCTGGTGCAGTGGCAGGTTGGGGGCAGGGGACAGGTGTGAGGAGGACCTTGGTGGTCTCCATCAAATGATGGCCATCCCTTGGGGGATGCAGATGAGGTGGGAGAGATGGGTTCTGCCCAGCATTGCTGGAGAGGACCCTCCCCAGGGACACTGACCCACCTCTTGCTGTCACCATCCAGGGGTTGGAGCTCCAGCCGCAGCAGCAAAAGCAGCAGCAAAGGCAGCCAAATTCGGTGAGTTGGCTGGAGAAGGCCATCGCTCATGGGTGAGCCCACAGCAGGCAGCCCTGCCCACCCAGTGGGCAGCTGGGGTGTCCCCAGCAGCCCTGGTGTGGTACTGACTGGTCCAGGGGGAGCTGGGGGCTTTGGGGGTGGGCACCCCACATGAGGCACATCATCCCCTGGGTGTACAGGTATCACCCAAGGATCACCCCCTCGCTGCCTCGCCCCCTCTCTCCGCAGGTGCTGGGGTTGGAGGAGTGCCTGGCGCGGTGCCCGGCGCTGTGCCCGGTGTCGCCGGAGTGCCAGGAGTGACACCCGGTGTTGGCGTCGTGCCCGGGGTGGTGCCGGGTGTGGGGGTACCCGGTACTGGCATCCTTCCTGGAGCAGGTATGTACTTTGTCACAACCTGGCCAGGGACCTGCTTGGGGACAGCAGTGGCCGGGGATGCTACAAGTCACCGAGCCATGTGGAGGGGTGGCAGAGGAGGATGAAGGCTGGATGAGGGACAGTGGCACGTGGGAGGGGTGCAGGGGTGACCATCCTAACCACCGTGTCCTTGTTCGCTTTGCAGGCATCCCCCAAGTAGGGGTGCAACCTGGTGCTAAACCTCCCAAATTTGGTACGTATCTCTGCCACCCTGCCTCAGGTCCACCTTGGACCATCACTGGGCACCCTCTTCATGTGGCCATCGGGGTGCTAGCCTTGCTTTGTGTCCCCTGTGTTCCCCCTGGTGCCCCAGCAGAGGGTGGCTCTGGCATAGGAGGTGGTGTGCTGTCACCCATGGGTGCAAAGTGCCACCTGTACCCCCTCCACTGGACTTGCTGAGGACATTTTTCTCCTGCTCTGCACTGCCTGTGGCAATGCCATCATGCAGGGGGCGAACACCAGGGTCTTCTTGCTCTGGGTGCTGAGATGGGTGCTGGAGACACCCAGGATGGGTGCCAGGGCCACCCCTGTGGGTCGAGCACTGGCTGGGGGTGCCCTGAGCTGTGGGTGCTGGGCTGTGGGGGGACAGGGTTTAATGCTCTCTCTCTCTGGCAGGTGTTCCCGGGGTTGGAGTGCCAGGGGTTGGTGGCGTCCCAGGTAGGTGCTGGCCAGAGCTGAGCCCAGGCAATGGGGTATGTGGGCAGAGGGATGTGCCCCCAGAGGGATGCAGGCAGAGGGATGGGGGCAGAGGGGTGCTCCCACAGGGCATGGGGGGAGTGGGGCTGCCTGAGGAAGGACAGGCACACGTGGGGCTGGGCAAGGAGTGGATCAGACGCTGCCCCACTGCCCATCATCACTGGTGCTCACCTGGGGTCCTTGTCATAGGTGGCCTTGGAGTTGGTGGCCTTGGAGTCGGTGGGCTTGGTGCTGGTGCTGGTGAGTGATGCTGGCCTGTGGCATCGGGGGCCCCCAGTCTGGGTGTGGGGAGTGGAGTGGCAGCAGCATGCTGGCAGAGTGCCGAAAAGGAAAGGGGATGTGTGGGATGCAGGGTCGCTTTTGTCCCCTCCTTGTCCCATGGCATGGTCCCACACCATGTCATTGTGCCCTGTGCACCATCCTGTGTCTCCTGCCTGCCCCATTCCCAGGGTGTGACAGGGAAGGAGTGCCATCACTGAGCAGGTACCCAGGGCCATGGTACCACCATGGGGAGATACTGGTCCCGATGCCATGAGGACAGGGGAGGGTACTGTACCATGCCCCCAACATGTGGAGATGCAGGTCCCTGCCTGGGGACCTTCTGGGCTCATAGCAGGGTCTGGCTGAAGCAAGTGAGCCCTGGGCAGGGGCTGCACTGACACCCCCTCCCTGATGCAGGAATCTTATATCCAGGAGCTGCTGGGAAACCTCCCAAGCCAGGTAAGGAACAGGGGCTGCTCTGGACAGTGGGGCTGGAGGGGTGACCCCCGTCCCTGTCCCCATCCCTGGTCCCACACTCCCCACCCTCACCAGGACTCTCCCATCCTGCAGGTTTTGGTGTTGGGGGGCTGCAGCCAGGTGAGTGCCGCAGTTTGGGGCTGGGGTGGGAGCGTGTCCCCTACCACGCCACGCTTCTCACCGCTTGCTGTCCCCACCCTGCTCCTGTCCCCCACTGGGCACTCCACTGCCCAGGAGAGCACCCCGAAGCCATGCAGGTGCCATGGCGGGGACAGGGGCTTTTGCTTCTGTCCCTGCAGTGAGCCAGGGTGTCACCAGCAGGGGTGTCCCCAGCCGTGGCATCCCCAGGCAGGCAGGGTTGGGGTGGCACTGCTCTCACAGCCTGTCACTCGCTGTTGCTTTTTCCCCAGGGGCTGGAGTTCCCGGCTTTGGCGTGTCACCAATATTTCCAGGTACCAGCCCCAGCTCAGTGGCTCAGCACGCACCTGGGGAACGTCTCTGTGCCTGGCTGGCTCACGGGGACACGCACAGCCCATGGTGCACAGGGACATGGCCACAGCATGGGGAGGGATCCAGGGGGACCAGTCTGAGCCGGGGGGTGCTTTGCTGGGAGGTGCGGGGCAGAGCAATGGGGGTGCCCAGTGAGTGCTGAGGGCTTCACTCTCCTTTCAGGTGGGGTCGCCGGCCAGCTGGGATTCGGTGGTGAGTGTCCATCCCCTCAGGGGGGCATTTTTGGGGTGTTGGGGGGGTATCCATATCCCCCCTGCACCCAGTGGCCAAGTGGAGTGGGGGTCCCACTCACCTCGCTCTGCCTCCCCCCCTTGTAGGGAAGCCCCCCAAGACCTTCGGAGGAGCCCTCGGTGCCCTGGGCTTCAGAGGTGAGCGCTGCTGGAGGAGCCTCCCCCAGCTCCTGCACCCACCTTGCTCTTGTCCCCCCCGGGGGTTTAGGGGTGCAGGAGGGTGCTCATCCTCTGCATCCCCCCCCCCCAACAGGTGGCGTGGGCTGCCCACAAGGGAAGTACTGCGGGAGGAAGCGGAAGTAACTGCCCGCCGTCACTGATGACCTCATGAACTTTGGTGCTACTGCATGGTCCAGAATGTAAAACCCAAGCAAAGCTGAGACAAGCCCTCCGCCTCTCCCCAAAAACTCCAACACCCACCCCTCCTCCTCCCCCCTTCTTCTTCTTCTTCTTCTTCTTTTTCTTCATGCCGGAGCTATCCCCCGGTCCCACATTCCCAGGAGGGACCCCAACGCCTCCGGCAGTGCCTGTCCCCAAACAACCCCTCCGTCCCGGCAGGGAGCGCGGAATAAACTGCGGGGAGCAGCCGTCCCCCTTGGTGCTATCGTTCCCTGCGGGATTTGGGGGGGGGTGTGTGTGTGTATGTCTTGGGGTGTCACCCCCCCACCCCAGCCCCAGAGCTGACTCCATGGAGGTGGGGAGGGCAGGATGAGGAGCACCTCACATTGGAGGGAGGGAGGGAAGAGGGTCCCGGTGGCTGGGGGGCTGTGTGGGGGGGGATGTCCCCGTCGCCTTGGGGGCCCCCACCCAGTCCCCGCGCTCCCTCCGGCCCAGGGGGAGCCCATTGGTGGGAGGGGCTCGGTCCCTTCATGTTACTCACTTTGCTATAATGGGGTGGGACGCCCTATACAGAGGGACTCGCTTCTGACAGACTAATAAAGGACAAGTTTTTAAAGGACTTTGGCTCCATCCCGTGTCCCTGTCCCCCTCCTCACAGTGGTGACAGGTGGCACTGCCCCATTTTCTTGTGTCTGTGGCTCTGCCTATGCCTGGTGACGTGCTGTGTCTTTGGTCCGGGGATGCCATCAGCCCCACTGGGACACAGGGGTGGGCGAGGGGACAGGCTGGGGACCCTGGGGGATGCGCGTGCCCTGCCCCGTAGTGACAGCCCAGGACCCAGCAGGACAGCCATGCCCTGACTGATGGCAACAAACCAATTGATGAGAGGGATATCCATGTTGTGCCCCATGGTGACAGCCTGGGGTGGAAGGGGACACCCATGTACTGTCCACGATGACACCTGGGGTGCTTGGGGACACCCATGTTCTGTCCATAGTGTCACCCAGAGTAGATGGAGATACCTGTGTCCTGCTCACAGCAACACCCATGGTGGTTGGGGACACCTGCGCTCTGCCCACAGCAACAGTGGGGCAGCTGGGGACACCCGTGTCCTGCCCATGGCGACACCTGGGGTGGTTGGGGACATCTATGCTCTGGCCATGGTGACACCTGGGGTAGTTGGGGAGACCTGTGTCCTCCCCATGGTGACACCAAGCTTAGATGAGGACACCCATGCCATCCCCGTGGTGAGACACAGGGTGGATGGAGACACCCATGTCCTCCCCACGGTGACACCCAGAGTAGACAGAGATACCCATGTCCTGCCCATAGCGACAGCCATGGCGAGATAGGGACATCTGCGCCCTGCCCACAGTGGCAGCCCCAGTGACTGGGGACACCCTTGGCATCCCCACAGCAACACTCAGGGTAGTTGGGGACACCTGTGTCCTGCCCATGGTGGCAGCAGGGGTGGTTGGGGACATCTGCCCCTTGTCCACAAGTGATGGCCTGGAGTAGATGGGGAAACCTGAGGTAGATGGGGACATCCATGCCCTGGCCACAGTGACATCTGGGATGGTCGGGGACATAGGTGTCCTCCCCACAGCGACACCCAGGGTAGATGGGGACACCTCTGTCCTGCCCACTGTGGTACTGGGTTGCTGGGAACACGTGTGTCCTGCCTACCGCAACACCTGGGGTAACTGGGGACACCCATGGTGTCCCCACGATGACACCCAGGGTAGATGGAGACAGAGTAGAGGGCGGCAGCCTGGGGTAGTTGGGGACACCAGTGTCCTCCCCACGGCAACATCTGGCGTTGCTGGGGAAACCCATGTCCTCTCCATGGCAACATCTGGGGTGGCTGGGGACACCCATGTCCTCTCTATGGCGATAGCAATGGGGAGATGGGGACATGTGTGCCCTGCCTACAGTGACACCCAGGGTAGATGGGGACACCTCTGTCCTGGCCACCATGACACCTGGGGTAGTCAGGGACACCCGTGTCCTCCCCATGGTGACACCTGGGGTGACCTGTGCTGTGCTCACAGAGACATCAGGGTAGAGTGGGACACCCATGTCCGCCTCTTGGCAACACCTGGGGTGCTTGGGGACGTCCATTCTCTGGCCACGGTGACACCTGGGGCAGTTGGGGACATCCTCCCCACCCACAGTGACACACAGGGTAGATGGTGACACCCGTGTCCTCCCCATGGCGACACGCGGGGTGGCTGGGGACACCCCTGCCCGCCCTACGGGCCACATCGGGGTAGTTGGGACACCCATGCCCGCCCCACGGCGACACGCCCCCGTCCCGCCCGGCCCCGCATCCCCGCGCCCCGCCCTCATCCTGTAGCCACGCCCCTTTTCTCATGCCCCGCCCCCTCTCCGGGCCCCGCCCCCGTTCCCGCGCCGGCGCCCTGCTCCCGCCGGGTCCTCCCCGCCCGCCGCCGGAGCCGCAGCGGCAGGGCCGGGGCCGGGGCCGGGCCGGGCCGGGGGGGACCGGACCGGGACCGGGACCGGGACCGGGACCGGGACCGGGACCGGGACCGGGGCGAGGGCAGGGCCTGGCGCGGCGCCGGGCAGCGCGCCTGCATGAGGTTGATGCTGCTCTGCTGCACCTGGAGGGACGAGCCTATGGGAGAGGACGAAGGTGCATGACCCCCCCTCCCCATTCCCCTCCCCCCCCGCCGCCTTCCCCCGTGTCCTTCACCTTCCTCTTGTCTGACTCAGCGCTTCCGCCGCCGCTGGGGCCCTGCGACCACCCCACCCCCTCCCCGGCTCACCCGCACCCCCCTGGCCAGCCTCCAGCCTTCTTGCACCCCCGCATTCCCCCCGCATCCCCGCTTGCACCCCCCCGCATCCCCCCTTGCGCCCCCCCGCATCCCCCCTTGCGCCCCCGCATCCTCCCTGCACCCTCATCCTGCCTGCATCCTTCCCGCACCCCTTCTGCACCCCTACATCCTCCTCTGCAGCCCCCCCTGCACCCCCACACCCCGTTTGCTTCCTTACATCCCCCCTGCACCCCCACCCAGCCTGCATC
>JAOQGH010000006.1:948243-993720 GCA_025769975.1 Gallinago jamesoni
GACCAGGGTGGCACATCCCTCTGTGTGTCTGTACCAGGGTGGCACGTCCCTCTGTGACCAGGGTGGCACATGTCTCTGTGACCAGTGTCACATGCCCCTCCGTGTGTCTGTGACCAGGGTGGCACATCCCTCTGTGTGTCTGTACCAGGGTGGCACGTCCCTCTGTGACCAGGGTGGCACATGTCTCTATCTTTGACCAGTGTCACATGTCCCTCCATGTGTCTGTGACCAGGGTGGCATGTCCCTCTGTCTGTGACCAAACTGGCACATCCCTGTGTCCATGACCAGGCTGGCACATCCCTGTGTCCATGACCAGGCTGGCACATCTGTGACCAGGCTGGCACATCCCTTTGTGTGCCCATGACCAGGCTGGTGTGTCCCTGCAGGGTTGCCACCTCCCTCCACATGCCTGTCCCTGCCCCATGTCCCCTACCTTGTCCACCCTGGTGTCCTTGCATGTCCCCCATGCCACCAAGCCTGCACTGCGACCCTGGGGAGGGTGACACATGGATACGGTGGCCCTGCAGCAGGGTAGGAAACGGGAGAAGCAGATTGCACAGGGAGCCGTGGGGTGGGTGGGCACTGGCTGCCCCCCCGGGGTGATGGTAGGCACATGGTGATGGTGGGGACATGGTGACAAGGGGGTCCCCTGCCACAGGTGCTGCGAGTGCGGGGCCTCCCTGTCCCACCAGTACTACGAGAAGGATGGGCGCCTGTACTGCAAGAAGGATTACTGGGCGCGCTTCGGGGAGCTCTGCCACGGCTGCTCCGAGCAGATCACCAAGGGGCTGGTCATGGTGAGCACCAGGGGGGTCCCCAACGGTCCCCCAGAGGGACCCACACAGCCCTAACCCACGGCGGAGCTCCTTGGAAAGGGGGCGAGGTGGGGAGGGTGTACAGGTCCCCAGCACAGATTGGGCTCTGAGGGTGGCAGGGGTCTCCTCTGCCTTTTAGGGGGACATGGGGAGTGTGTGTGCCCCCATGGTGGGGCTGGGGGAGGCTCAGGGTGGTGGGGAGATGTCCCTGCAGCCGTCCCCAACCCGGTGGCATGACTGTCCCCTGCCATACCGTGGCTCAGCCTGGCCTTCCTTTGGCCCCGGTGCAGCCATGGGTGCTCCCAGCACCATCTGAGCCCTGAACGCCTGGGTCCCCGGGGCTGATGGCATCTGCCCGCAGGTGGCCGGGGAGCAGAAGTACCACCCCGAGTGCTTCAGCTGCCTCAACTGCCGCACCTTCATCGGGGACGGGGACACCTACGCGCTGGTGGAGCGCTCCAAGCTCTACTGGTACGTCCCAGCCTGAGTGGGCGGATGGTCGGGGGGGACACACACACAAGTCCCCTAGTACCCCCCAACCCACCCGCCTCCTCCCATCCCCGTAGCGGCCACTGCTATTACCAGATGGTGGTGACACCAGTCATCGAGCAGATCCTGCCAGATTCACCGGCTCCCCGCATCCCGCACACCGTCACCCTCGTCTCCATCCCCGCCTGCTCCGACGGCAAACGTGGCTTCTCCGTCTCCATCGACCAGGGCTGCGGCACCGAGCACCCCTGCACCGTCCGCGTCCGAGAGTGCGTCCTTGTCCCCCCTGCGACTGTCCCCTCCCCAGGGTTGAGAGCAGGGCATCCCATGTCCCCTTCTGCTGCTGGGATCCACGCCGCAGAGGCTTTCTGGGGTGGGAGGGTGAGGGATGGGGTTGGTGTGTCCCCATTAGCTGGGGGTGGCCAGGGGGGAGCATGGTGGCATGTTCCCATCAGCTGGGACTGTGGCGGCATGTCCTCAGCCATCAGGGTGGCTTGGGGGTAACATGCTGGTGTTGCCCCATCTGTCAGGTTGGGCTGTGGGTACCAGGCTGGTCTGTCCCTGCCATGGGATGCTTGGGTTGGCTGGTGGGTACCAGCGTGTCCCCATCGAGGAGTGGTGACCAGTGGGCAGCGTGCCTGCGTGTCCCCATCTGGTAGGGGTGATCTGTGGGTGGCATACCCATGTGTCCCCAACTAGCAGAGGTGACTCATCGATACCATAACTATGTGTCCCCATCCTGGAGGGGTGACTCGGGGGTACCATGACAGCATGACATCAAGCCAGGGTGGTTTGTGGGCAGCGTGCCTGCATGTCCCTCACTAGCAGGGGTGGCTCATGGGCAGCTCTCCTGCACCTCCCTGTTTCACAAAGGTGACTCGTAGATACCATGACATCATGTCCCCATCTCCAAAGTGACTTGCAGTGGATGTCACAGCCTGTCCCCATTGGCTGAGGGTGGCTCGTGGGCACTGTCCCACCCGTGACAGTGTTCGGGGGGCTGACCCTCGCTGCCTGCCGGCCCCACAGGGTAGATCCAGACTGCATCAGCCCTGACATGAAGAACTCCATCCACGTTGGCGACCGCATCCTGGAGATCAATGGCACCCCCATCAGTCATGTCCCCCTGGATGAGGTACACCCCCCCCCTGGGGTGCCCCCTGAACTGGCACCCCCCCCTTTCCCTCCAAAACCACCCCTGCCATCCTTTTCTGCTCCCAGATTGACCTGCTGATCCAGGAGACCAGCCGCCTGCTCCAGCTGACCATCGAGCATGACCCCCATGAGCCCCTTGCCCACGAGCCGGGGCTCACCTGCAGCCCCCTGCCCGCCACCTGCAGCCCCCTGCGCTCCCCGGCCCCCCAGCCCTGCGGGGAGCCCAGCGCCGTGCGTCAGCGCACTGTCACGTAAGGCCACCAGGTTGCCCCCCTCTCCCTTTGGGGTCCCTCCTTGGGGTTTACCTTCTGTCCCTCTGTCCGTGTGTCCTGCAGGAGGAGCTGCAGCACGGACAAGTCCCCGGGCTCGGGATCGGTGGGCTCACCCGTGTCCCAGCGCAAGGACATCGGTCGCTCCGAGTCGTTGCGCGTCGTCTCCCGCGCCCATCGCATCTTCCGCCCTTCCGACCTGATCCACGGCGAGGTGCTGGGCAAGGGCTGCTTCGGCCAGGCCATCAAGGTGGGGCTGGGTGGCCACAAGTGTCACGAGCATGAGGGTCTCAGCTCCTTGGGTGGAGCCGGGGGGTATTGTCTTACCTGAGGTGTCCCCAGAGGTGGGGGCAGCAGCGGGGAGCCGTGGCTCAGTCTCTGCCCTCCCTGGCAGGTGACACATCGGGAGACAGGTGAGGTGATGGTCATGAAGGAGTTGATCCGCTTTGATGAGGAGACGCAGAGGACCTTCCTCAAAGAGGTGAGCATCCCCTTTCTTTGATCCCCCTGGTTTGCAGGGGTGACACGAGGGATGGGGCTGTCCCATCCTGTCCTCCACCCCACATGGGATGCTGGGCATGATACCTGGAGCGGGGCTGGCCAGACATCATGGGGTGCAGGCAGCCGTGCCTGTTTCATGGAGCACATGCTCTGGTCTGCCTGGGTGGGTGTTGGGTGCCTCATGGTGTCACGGGCACGGGGGGGTCCTGCAGGTGAAGGTGATGCGCTGCCTGGAGCACCCCAACGTGCTGAAGTTCATCGGAGTGCTGTACAAGGAGAAGAGGCTCAACTTCATCACGGAGTACATCAAGGGAGGCACCTTGAGGGGTCTCATTAAGAGCATGGTGAGCACTTGGGGGGAGCAGGTCAGCCCTGGTGGGGACCTGTCTCCTTTCTCCTCTTCTCTGGCAAATCCCCCATCCTGCCCCCAGGACAGCCACTACCCCTGGAGCCAGCGGGTGAGCTTCGCCAAGGACATTGCTGCTGGCATGGTGGGTGCTGTCAGAGGGTGGGTGGGTGGGATGGGTGCTGGTAGGTGGGGGACTGTGGGGTTGGGGTGCCCCCTGCTCTCAGTCCATCCTTCCCTCAGGCCTACCTCCACTCCATGAACATCATCCACCGTGACCTCAACTCTCACAACTGCCTTGTGCGGGAGGTGAGTTCCACCTCAGTGGTCTCTCCCCCCAGCCCAGGTGGGGGTCTCAGCCCCCCATGGGGCTCCCCCCCCACCTCACTCCTTTCTATCTACCCAGAACAAGAGTGTGGTGGTGGCCGATTTTGGGCTGGCACGGCTGATGGTGGATGAGAAGAACCAGCCTGAACATCTCAAGAACCTGAAGAAACCGGACCGGAAGAAGCGGTACACAGTGGTGGGAAACCCATACTGGATGGCCCCCGAGATGATCAATGGTGAGCCTGGTTGCAGTACTGGGAGAGGGGACATGGCCAGCCAGGGCTCTGTCCCCAAGCAGGGGACACTTGGTGGGGTAGAGACAGGACATGCAGCATAGACTTACCTATCTCTCCCCACAGGGAGGAGCTACGATGAGAAGGTGGACATCTTCTCCTTTGGCATTGTCCTGTGCGAGGCAAGTAATGTGGGGGTTGGGGTATTCCCATTGGATTTGGGGTCCTCGTTGGGGTTGAGGCCTCCAGCTGAGGTCTCCCCATTGGGCTTGGGGTCTCCCCTTTGGGGTTGAGGCCTCCAGTTGAGGTCTCCTCGTTGGGGCTGGGATCTTCCATTGGGTTTGGGGTCCTCATTGGGGTTGAGGTCTCCCCTTGGAGTTGGGGTTCTCATTGGGCTTTGGTTCCCCTCTTGGGGCTGAGCCTGTTCCTCCTGCTCTCCCCTAGATCATCGGCCGGGTGAGCGCTGACCCCGACTACCTGCCCCGCACCACTGACTTCGGCCTCAATGTCAGAGGCTTCCTGGACCGCTACTGCCCCCCGACCTGTCCCCCAAGCTTCTTCCCCATTGCTGTCTGCTGCTGCGACCTGGACCCTGAGAAGCGGTGAGTAGTTGGGGTCCCTCCCGGGGGACCACTGGGGCTGGTGGGGGGGGGGGGGCTGCTATGGAGGTGGGGGGTACACAGGGGGCCAGCAGAGCTGTCATGTGTCCCCCCTTCTTGCCCAGGCCGTCCTTCAGCAAGCTGGAGCAGTGGCTGGAAACCCTCCGCATGCACCTGGAGATCCACCTGCCACTGAGCTCCCAACTGGAGCAACTGGACCGAGCCTTCAGGGAGACGCAGTGGCGGGGCGAGGGTGGACTGCCCACAGCCCCCCGATAGAGACGACCCCCCCCACCTGCACCCCCTCTGAAGCCGCTGAAGGGAGAAGGAGCTGCACCCGCTGCCAGCATCTCCTCTGGCTGCCACCACCACCCCCGGGGCTGGATCCCGGGGGCTCCCTGGATGAGCCCCCCCACCCCATCTCCTCTGCACGGGCTGCCCTCACCCTCCCTGGGAGCTGGCTCTCCCCTGTGCATCCTCCGCCCCCCCCCCGCCCCTTCCATAGCTCTTGCCCCCAGGACATGCCCAGCCGGCCACACCATGGGGACCACCCCCCTTGTCCCCAAGTCCTCCCACCCCATCTCGCTTCGCCTTTGCACGCCCAGGGGCTGCGTGGCTGCAGCACCCCCCCCGAGCCCGGGGGCTCCCCCCGTACAGAGCCGCGGCCTCGCGGCGGTGCCTTGGCTTTCCGTGAACTTGCACTGCGACAGGAGGGACACCCTGCTTCCTTCGGGGGGGGGGGTACATGGTCCATACCCCTCCACCCTCCCCCGGGGAACACGGGTCCCAGGGCAGCCTCATAGCAATGCCCTTGTCCTCGGCCGGACCCTCTCACGCTGCTTCTACCCGCACCCCGGGCTCGGGGGGCTGCCGGCACCCCCGGCCGAGCGAGGGGGCCATGGTGGGGACACAAACACTCCTCCCTGCATGGCATGGGGACAAGTACGTAGCGGTCCCCACTGTCCCCATGTCCCCGCTGCCCGTGCTAATCCGTGACCCTGGGGACGGCGCCGGGTGGTCCCAGAGGGATGCGGGGGTGCGGCTCGTCTTGGTCCCCGTGACCCGGGGTGGTTGGGGGAAGGGGGTTGCGCCACGCGGTGCTTTTCATGCTCTTTATTCAGGTTCATTTTTCTGTAAGATATTTAAAGAGAAGAGTTTGTATTATTTTTTCATACGACGTAGCGTTTGCCATTTGTCACTGCCTCGGTTCTGCTTTCCCGAAGGGATGAATGAAACTGTGAAGCCTCTCCGCGCACTTTTGCCCGGGAAGTCCAAGGCGATGTCCTCTCCGGAGGTGGGAAGGGAGCTCAAACTGTGATGTACCCCGAGCCGTGAGTCAATAAATCCTTCCCTGCTCGCTGCCCAGCCTGCTTGGGAATCGCTCGCCTCCCCCGGGGGGGCTGGAGGCTCTTGGGGAAACTGAGGCAGGAGGGGCTGGGCCCTCCACTCGGGGCCGTGCGGTGCTACTGGGCTGGGTGGCATCCCCCTGGCTCGGTCACCCCTGTGGTGGCAGCACTGTTGTCCTCCCTTTGTGCTGTTCCCACCCCATCGTGGATGTCCCCCCCCAGCCCTGGGGCTGATGCCACCATCCCTGGCTGGGCCCCTACGACCCCCAAGCCCTGTGTCCCCTCCCCACCTGCCATGTCAATTGTCACCCCACATGATGGCAGAGCCCGGGGTGGTGCCAGGTTGTGGTGCCTTGGATGCCGTGAAGCAGCTTTACCTTTGATGTAAAACAAAGCCCAGGGGACAGTGAGGTGGCCCGTGACCCGCACAGTGGTGGCCTGTGGTCATCCCGTGCTGTCCCTCTGTCCTCGTCACCTTCCTAAACCTAATTAAGGTCCCCAAGGTGGGGGATCTCCACCCTCAGAGGGGTTTGAGTTTTGTCCAGAGAAAACCTGGACCCCAAGGAGAAAACCATCCCCAAGGATGTCCTCTGGGCGAGGAGGGGATGGGACAATGTACTCCCAAGAGGTGCTGGGATCCAGGCTGGACCCCCCCGTCGGGGAAAACCTTGTGGCTTATTGCTCTGGGGATGCTCAGCCTCAGCATGGGGGACTCGGGGGGGTGAGGAGGTGACGGTGGCTCTGTTTCACCCTGGGCTGGCTCCTTCATCTGACTGCCTGTCCCACCATCACCCTGGTGAAGGGACAAAGGCAAACACCCTCCCAGGGTCATGATGCTGTCATGGCACCCTTGGTGACATCACACCACGCCGGTTCTTTGCTCTGGGAGCAGGACACCATTGCTCCCTAGGAACATCGGGGTGGTGGGGGCTCTCACTCCTGGGAAACACCATGGTCCCCAAATTCCCCCTGCCACAGGAGAGCAGGATGCCCAGGGACTCCCAGCCCAGTAGTGGGAGCCCCCCACCCCCATGGGACCCCCCCAGCTCCTCACCCAGCTGGATGGAGCTGCTGAGCGGGATGTGGCTGGTGCAGCGAGTACCATCAGGCCACTTGCTGGTGGCCCTGCAGAGGACCCTTGCCGCCAGGCAAGGGAAGAGCCAGGCGAGAGCTGGCAGGCAGCCGCGGCAGCGCCGAAGCGGTGGCCACTCAGTCACCCCCATGACCAGTGACTCATCCGGGAGCCCCCCCTCACCAGGCAGGGAGGTGGCCCCAACACAGCCCCAGTGGCCCCACACCACAGCTGTCCCCCAGCCAAAGCCCCCCCAGGGGAGGGCACAGCACCCCGTGTCCAAATCCAGCTGCTGGCGCGTGCGGCACCCTCTGGCAACCTGGCAGGGCTCCTGGCCACCGCTGTCCTCCCCTGATGCCAGGGTGGGGGGCTCAACACCTGGCTGCCTCCTCCAGCCATCGCCTCCTGGCAGGGACAAGGGCACCCAGACCAAGCTGCAGGCCACCGAGAGCTGCCCCCAAGACCCCTCTGCCCCCCAGGACCCCACTGTGTCCCCAGGCAAGGTGGACCCCAGCGATGTCCCCAGCAGGGCTCTGCCCAAGCTCGACCCCGACTCGGTGTGGTGGCCCTTGCTGCAGGCAGGTAGCCAGGTGTCCCCAGGTCCCACCCTGTCAGGCCAGCAGCCCGAGGTGGTGGCCAAAGGCACCTGTGGCTCTGGCCACGACACGGCTGAGCCACTGCTGCTTGGCAGAGCCTCCCCCACCATCCTCTCACACAAGGCCCAGACCAAGAGCTCCTGCTGCGATGCTGAAGATGAGCCATCATCCACCAGGTTTATCACTTTCCTCGTGGGTAAGTTTGGGTGACGGGGTGGGAGGGAGAGCATGGCTTCCCCTGGCATCTCAGCAGGGTGGGCACTGGTGCTGAGGGGACCCTCCTGCGGGGACAGTGGGTGCCTGCAGGCAGGGTGGTGATGGGCAGTAGGGTGCTCGTGAGGCTTGAAGAGATGTGCAGAGAGGAGGTGCTGGGGATCTGGTTAGGGCACCCAGCTCCATAGGGATCTCGAGCTGGAGAGAAGTGTGCTGGGATCCCACCAGAGTGCCCAGCCCCATAGAAATGTGGGGAGCTCAAGAAGGATCACTGGAGTCCAGCCTGGCACCATAGGGACATGGGGAGCTGGAGAGGTGTCACTGGGGTCCAGTGTGGACACCCAGCTCCATAGGGATGTGGGAAGCTCAAGAAGAGTTGCTGGGGTCACACCAGGGTGCCCAGCACCATAGGGACATGGGTAGCTGGAGAAAGGTCACTGGGGTCCAGCGTGGTGCCCAGCACCACAGGGATATGCGGTGCTGGAGAGGGGTTATTGGGGTCTAGACAGGGTGTCCACCTCCACAGAGCCTTGGGCACAGGTCCCTATCCTTGGCTGCAGGAAGGCTCACCCACACTGGAGGATCTTCTGGCAGGAGGTGGCAGTGGGGACCTCTGGAGCCTTTTCCACCACATTTTATTTGCTCTGCCCATTGCTGCTTTGGGCAGAGGCTCGGACTAGAGCTGACCTGAGACCTCTCCTGTCCTACACCCCTCTGACCCACCATCCTACTCCTGGTGCCTGGCTCTGCAGGGTGTCCGCTGTGGTTGGCACTGTCCCCAGAGCAACTATTTGTCCCCTGAGCACAGGATTCATCCCTCCAGCTCAGGACTGGGGACTTTGCATGGTCCAGGAGCAGCTTGACCCCTCCTGCTGTGATGTGAGCAGAGCAGTGTCACTGTCACAGCTCCATGTCCCCCCTGCAGCAGCCTGTGCTGGGACAGGAGCCACCTCCTCGGGTTGCGCAAGTCACTGGGACCTGGTGGCTCCATGGGGCAAATCCAGACCCCAGAAACCCCCGTGAGGTGCCGAGGATGATGCTGGTGGCTTGGTACCCACCTGCCTCAGTTTCCCCTTCTGCTGGGGCTGGATTTGGGGATGGGAAGAAGGGGCCATTTCTCCAGCTCCCTGTGTCCTCCCCACAAGGGACGTCCCTGGTCCCTGAAGGGTGATGTGTGTCACGGGCAAAGCCAGGCAGCGAAACCTGGGGGGCCCACACATTGCCTCCTCAATTGCTGGCAGTTTTTGTAGGGTCTACATAAACGTGGCATTTTTAAACCAGCCCCAGGGATGCTGCTCTCCTGCTGCCTGCCCCGACCACCTGCCGAATGGGGACACGTGGGTCCCCTCCCTGACCCAGCTGGTGATCGTGGGGGGGACACAAGGACCTCAGGGTGGAAGACAGCTAGGGGGAGGGGTGATGGGGGGGGCACTGGAAAACCTCGGTCTCTTCTGATGGGAAAACTTGTTTCTCCTCGGTCCCGCTGCTGTCCTCCACCGGTTCCGGTGCGAACCCTTTCCCGGGCACAGCTCTGGAGAAGGAGGTAAGACGCTGGCTGGGGCTGCGGGGGGTGGAGCTCAGGATGACACTGGGGCACTCCTAATTTCCTCAGTGTCACCAGGTCCCCAGGCCTGACACTGGAGATGGGCAGCACCAGCCCATGCATCCTTCACAAAGGGTTTGGCTGGGGCCGGTGACGTGTGATGAGTTGTGGGGGGGCTCAGCAGGGGGGAGGGCCACAAGACAGGAGGCTTGGGCCAGGCTGTGGCTTGGGGTGAGACCTCCTCCTGGGCTTGTGGGTTTGGATGGCTGTGACTCTCTGTCCCTGCTGCTGGGCCACTATCCCATGGAGGTCACCCTGCAAGGGGCTGGCACTGGCACGGGGGAGTTGTGGCACCCGACAGACCCTCAGACCCCCCTACCCCCATTGGGGATTGGAGAGACACATCCTGGGGGGCTTGGAGCAAGGATAGGGTGACCCTGGCACATGGGTCTGGGAGACCCCAGAACGTGGGTTCAGGAGGCTGGAAGACCCTGGCATGGGGGTTTAGAATTTGGGGGACCCTAGCACTTGCATTTGGGGCTATTTGCTGCCCCGCAGGGATCTGGCACGGGGTACGACCCGGGCTCTGCTCGCAGCCAAAAGGCTGGAACAAAACCCCAAGCTTTTGGGGTGCCAAAGAACCTCAGCCCACCTGGAGCCCATGGTCAGGATGGCTGGAGCAGATCTCAGGGGGGCACCATCGGGTGCACAGTGTGACTTATCCTCTCCGTCCTGGGAAAAATGAGTTTATTCCCAGCTCGGAGGCTGTTTGGCTGCTTCAGAGATGGGAAAGTGCAGCCTCCCTGCCCGGCTGCCGCCTCTGTCTATCCTTCAGGGTGGTTTTTGGGGTGGACCCTGTGGGGCTTTGTCCCCTGGGGCATTTTTATCTGGAGCAGTGGTGAGGTGCTCCGCTCTGGCCAGCATTCCTTGGCCCGGCCTCCGCGCTGGGAAGGCCCCAAAACTGGACCTGTTGCAACAGAAAGAGCCAAAAATAGCGGTTCTCACGGCAGATGCAGAAAAGCATCCAAATCTGTGGCCTCTGAACCTGCCAGCAGCTGAGGACGGGGCCGACCTCCCCCCCCAGCCCTCTCCCATGCCCAGCACCCACCCTGCAGCCTCTGCCACACCAGATCTCCCCCTGCTGACCTCCCCTTTAAGCCCCCTCCCTGTGCATAGCCATAAGGACCCGCCTTGATGCTGGGGCAATGCTGTGGACAGGCGAGGGGAGGGGGTACAGGCAGCCCCCCCCCGGGTGCAGGCAGGGAGGAGGCAAGGGGTTAACCTCCCCAACGCCTGCCGCCAGATGCAGCATCCTGGGCTGGGCTCTTTCCATCTTGTTTTGGTTTGGAGAAATAAAAGCTTTGGCAGCCTGGTTGCAGCCTCCCGAAATAACCCCTGGTAATTATAGAGCTCTGCTCCTCGGTAGCCACTCGCCGTGGCTTCTCGGCCCTGCCGTGCTGCTCTCTGGGACCCAATACCACTGCTGCCAGCCGGGGTGAGGGAGAGCAGGGTGCCTCGGGAACCTCGGGGACCTCTCGAGCAGCGCCAGCCTCCCTCGACGTCACCCTCATCGCTCCCCTTGCGTCACCCCCCCCAGCCAAGAAAAAATACAGCCCCTTGCATCCCCCCACCCCCATCTCCGTAGCTGATCCCTTTCAGCTTTTCATGCACTAGTTAAAGCCCGGGCTGCAGCTCCCCCAGCCTCCGTGGGCACCAGGCTCCTGGCGAGAGGCCGTGGCAAACTAGCAGCTGCTCTGGTGCTGTGCCTGCTGGCGCGGCTGAGAACTCCTAGCTCATCACAGCAGTGCCCGACCTGCCTACCCTCCCGCCCCCTACAGGGCTCTGCACTGCTCCTTGAAGGGCAGGGAGAGCCAGAGCTGAGCCCCTGGAGCCCGTAATCCCCAGTAATCTCCAAGGAAAGCGCTTGCTGGGTGGATTAGAGATGCACAGAGCCCTCCTCACCTGCCTGCAGCCCCCTGGCCACCAGCAGGCAAGGAAAGGCTGCCAGGTGAGTGGGCTCGCTGCCCGGCCACCCCAGATGGAACAAGATTTGGGGGGCCTTTAGGGCTTCCCGCCCCCCCTCCCCGCCAGATTGAGCCTGTGCCGATTATTTATGGGAATAAAGGGAATGCAGAGCCAACTGCTCACAGCCTGGCCCTGTAACGGGAGGGGACATCACCCCGGGCAGTGACGAGGTTGGGGACAAGGCTGAGATGGTCCTTGTGGAGTCACCCAGCCTCCATGGGAGTCCCTGGGGGGGGGGGCAGGACCCGGCTTTTCCTGCGGGAAATCACCACCAGCTCTGCTTTATGGAAAGTGAGGCGGGGAGCAGGTGCCGCTGAGAGGGATGCTCTGGGAATGGTGTGGCACTGCCACCCCCCAGCACAGAGGGTGGCTGGGGGGTACAGGGACAGCCTCAGTGGGCTGTTGGACCAGGAGGCTGAAATTTGGGGACAGCTGAGGCTCACTGCAGGGAGTGGCCACTGCTGGCCAAGAACCGCCCCCCCCCCCGTCCCGTCCCGTCCCAGCCCCATTCATGGCCAGGACCACAAGTGCCCCACGCTGTCCCCACCAGCTGTGCCTGTCCCCACCAGGCATCCTCGGGTGCCCTCAGTGGCGACACGCAAGCACCTGCCAGTTGCCACTCACTGCCTTTGGAAGCGGGACCATCCCAGGAAGGGGCTGCAGCGCCTGGCACAGGGACACAGAGCGGGGGGGGTACTGGTTCCCCCTGCCAGATTGCCAGCTGCCAGGCAGTCGCAGCCAAGCCAAGGCAGGGCCGGGGGCAGGATGGCCCGGCATCATTCCCGGGAAGGGGTCCGGGAAGGGGAACAGGCTGGGATTGTACAGAGGGAGCACAGGGAAAGACTGGGATCTGGTGCCCCATGGCTGGTTCAGTCCCTGGTACCCGACACGTGGTGCCCAATGGCTGCTGTGCGGTGCCAGCACGTTTGCCTGGTGCTCAGCACCCAGTCTGTGGTTTCCAGTACCCAATACCTGCTAACTGGTACCCAGTGTTCCCAGTACCCAGTGGATGGTGTCCCCAGTGCCTCCTGCCCAGCACCTGCTCCCGGCCAAACAATACCCAGTACTGGTTCCTGATGCTGCGAGGTCACTGCCTGGTGCTGGGGCCTTGTGCCCACGGCCTGCTGCCTGCACCAGGACCCTCTGCCTGTGTACTGTACTGGTGCTCTGTAACTGGTACTGGTGACCCGTACCTAGTGCCAATGCCCAGTACCCAGTGCAGGTGTCCTGTCCCCGGTACCCAGTGCCCTGCTCCATGCCTCTGGTGCCCCGTACCCCGTGCCTGGTGCTGGTGCCCCAGTGCTGATGCTGGAGCCCGATGTCTGGTGCTGCTGCCTCGTACCACTGCCCCGTGCCTGCTCCCAGTGTGTGGTGTATGGTGCCTGGTGCTGGACACTGAAGCTGGTGCCCAGTGTGATGCTGCTGCTGGGTGCTGAAACCAGTGCCTAGTGCTGGTGCTGGGTGCTGATACTGGTACCCAGTGCTGGTGCCAGGTGTTGATATTGGTGCCAGGTGTTGATACTGGTGCCCGGTGCTGGGTGCCTGATGCGGTGACGGTGCTGGGTGCTGACACTGGTACCCAGTGCTGGTGCCCGGTGTGGTGCTGGTGCCAGGTGTTGATACTGGTGCCTGGTGCTGGATGCCCGGTGTGGTGAGGATGCTGGGTGCTGACACTGGTGCCAAGTGCTGGTGCTGGGTGTGGTGCTGGTGCCCGATGCTGGATGCTGAAGACGGTGCCCAGTGTGATGTTGGTGCCGGGTGCTGATGTTGGTACCCGGTGCTGATTGCCCGGTGCGGTGAGGATGTTGGGTGCTGACACTGGTGCCTGGTGCTGGTGCCGGTACCCGGTGCCCATGCTGATGCCGGGTGCTTTTGCCGGTGCCCGGTGCCGGATACCCGGTGCTGATACCAGCGGCCGATGCCGGTACCCCGTGCGGGTGGCTGATGATACCCGGTGCCGAGAGGCCGCCCCCGCCCCGCCCGCCCCGCCCCGCCCCGCCCCGGGCCGCCCCCGCCGGCTGCTATTTCTGCTAATCCCGGCGGCGGGGCCCGCCGTGCCGCTCGGCAGCCGCCGCTCTCGGACGGCGCCCGGCGCCGCAGCCATGGTAAGGCCAGCGGCGGGGTTGGAGTTGGGGGGGGGGGGAGCCGGACTGCACCGCAGCGCTACGGGCACCCGCACCGCACCGGGGCCCGCTTCCGCAGCCCGCTGCCCTCGGTGAAGGTGACGGTGCGGCGGGGGCGGAGCGGGCCGGGGCCGCCGGTGCCGCAGCGGGGCGGGGGGGGACACACATACGACACACGGGCAACGAAGCAGCATCTGCCCCCTTTCCCCCCCCCGGGACCAGCCTTAGAGGAGATGGCGGGGAGGGGGGACACACGCAGCGGGACTGGCTGCCCACCCTGGCATCGGGGCGGGCGCCTCCGCGAAAGGCGACGCTGTGACCGAGCGCCACCTGCGACATCCCCGGGGTGTCCCTGCGTGGACCGGTGTGTGTGTGTGTGTGTGTGTGTGTGTGTGTGTGTGTGTGTGTGTGTGTTTTCGGCTGGCTCTGAGTGGAGCATCAGTCACCCAGCCGTGCCTTTGTGTGTGTCCCCCCCCCATCCCCGGCTGTGGTCCCGGTGGCACTGCCAGGCTGGCATGGCCCTCCTGCGGGGACTGTCACGCTGTGCTTCAGGGCCATCTCTGCAGTTACCAACCAGCTCTGGAGCCACCAACGGCCTCCCTGTCTCGGTGGGAGCCCGTCCTGTGTCACCCATCTTGCCTCACCCCACTTTGGTGGTGGCAGGTCCCCAGGAGCCACATCCCCAAGGGGACCTGAACACACTCACCGTACCCAGGGTGGGGATGGAGAATGGAGGGGGTTGTGGCCGTGGCTCGCATGGCACCAGGGTTGTGGCAGCCCCCGGACAACTGCCCGTGCTGGGAACCATTGTGGCCGTCCTTCCCCGGCAGCTGCTGTGGGAAATGGGACCGGCACATTCCTCCGGAGTGGGATGTAGTAAAACCAGAGAGGAGGACGGCTCACGGAGCATGTCGCAACCAGCTCCATCCCCAAAGCCACGGTTTGGAGCCTTTCGGGACGGTGAGCACCATCCCTAAAGGCTCCAAACCGTGGTTTTGGGGATGGACAGATCCAGGCTTTGAAATATCTCAGGGGGGAGGACAACTGAAGAGGAGCCGTGGACATGCTGGGGCTGGAGGTGGCTTATGGATGCATCCAGAAGGACCCACAGAGGTGGAGCCGTTGCCCCCTGACCCCGGTGCCACATCTCTCCATCCCCAGAGCGGTCCAAGGCTCACTCTGAGAAGCAGGATGAGCAATGGTTCCCTCCCACAACCTCTGCTCCCGGCTCTTGGTGGGCTGGATCATCTCACTCGTTCCCCACACGCTGAGACACCACCTTGTTTCCAGCCTGAGCTGGCCCCGCTGTCGCTTGGCTCATGGGGAGCCACCACACATGGTCCCATCCCATGGTCCTCTCCAGCTTGAGGGGAGGATTCCCTGTAGGAAAGGAGCTGGAGATGCTGCACAGGAGGGATGTGTGGGAAAGGCTCCTGTCCTGCGTGCTCACCCGCCTGCTGCTGAGACCCTGCCCCGACCTGGGGACCTGTGCCGCTGCCTGCCCCTCTGTCCAGAGGGTGCCCAGCACCCTGCTCCTCTTAAAGCTGTTGTAGACTCAGTTTCCCAACTTGGGGTGCTGCCGAGGGGGTGGGAGGGGGGAGCTGGGGGTGAGAAACTCAATTACATCGTGCCAGCAGGAGCATCCTAGGCACCTGGAGGCAGGTCAGAGCAGGTACAGCCCAGGTGCCACCTGCGCTGGGGAAAAGCCAAGCTGGTCCCAGCAGAGCTGGGCTTTGGTGAGGGCCGCTATGCCCTTGTCCCACGTGGAGCTCGTGCCTTTGGGACAGGGTCTTGTTTGTCCCCGGGACGCCCAGCTGCGCCACTGCCATGGAGCGGTGGGTGCTGTGCCGCGGGTGGCACATCTGGATGTCACCTTTGGGTGGGCTGGAGACACTTTGGCCAGCCTGGCTGCAGGGACAGCACCTCGCTGGGCTGTTCCCTTCCTTTTCCTGCAGAAACAGGCTGGGAAAACGCATCCCATGGGAATGTGGTGCCAGGCAGAACGATGCGAATGAGGGCTTTCCCAGCTCGGGCTTTGCCTGCTGCCCCAGTACCCCCTCTGCCACAGCCCCTGGGCGGGGGGGGGACACCACAAGGGGAAGGTGTGATGCAGTGTGACGGGTGGGGAGGTGGCAGCGTGTGTGTCACCTCACTGGAGCTGCTGGGCCGGTGACAGCCCCGGCGCTGAGTGCTGGTTCGTGCGCAGCCGGGCGTGTAATCCGCTTACGGGGGCACCGGTGCTGCCCCCAGCTCTCGCCGCGATAAATCCCTGCTCCTGCTGGGAGTGTGGGGTGGGATGCTTGGAAACCGGCGGGTGTTGTAGGAGAACTTTGCTGCACTGGGCAGGGGGAGTTCAGGGGGCGAAGGGCACTGCTGATGGGGTGCAGAGCCTGGACAGGGTGATGGTGGAGTGCTGCAGCCTGCGATGGAGGGGGGGAGGGGGAAAGGGGCTGTAAAGCCATGGGGGAGGCGTGGTGTCAGCCAGGGACGGTGGCATTGCTCTGCTGGGACTGCGATGAGGAGGGACGGATGATGCTGGGTGGGGATGGTGGGGTCTCTGCTACCTCAAAGCTGGGGGGGGGGAAGGGGGGGAGATCCAGTGCTGGGGTTAGGAGCATGGCTGGGACCCAGGGATGCTGGGTACTGGCACAGAAGCATCCAGGCCCCTCTCTGTGTCCATAAACTTGTGGGTTGTTGTACCCGTCCCACCCCCAGATGATGCTTTGGGGTTTTTCAGCACTTTCCTGGCAAACACCGCCCTTCCTTGGCTGAGCGACCCCGGCTCTGCGCCTGAGCTGCTCTGATGCGTCTTGACACCCATCAAGGTGAATCATCTTCCCTGGGTGACCCCCACAGTGACAGCTCAGGTGCCCTCGATGACACCCCACAGGCTCCTCCTGGGGCACTGTTAACCCTTTGCCTCCCCAAGGATGAGCCAGGGAAGCCAAGGCAGGACAGCCGGAGCTTCTGCTTCTGTGGTGGGCACCATCCCAGCTTCTCCCAGCCTGGGGCTGGGTCCTTCCCAGCCAGACCCACCAGGCCCAGCTGGAGCAGTAACTCAGAGGTGTGTGGAGATGCTTTAAATTGTTTGGAACGAAAGTGTCAAGTTTTCAAACAGCCGTTTATGGAAAACTGGGTTTCTCCTGTCAAAGAGCCTGGGGGTCCCTGCCAGGGTGGCTGCGGGATGCTCCAGGGTGGGGAGGTGTGCACTGGGGTGGAGGAAGTTTTCGTCCTGGGGTGGAGGAAGTTTTTGTCCTGGGCTGAAGGTGTTTTCCAGGGCTGAATGTTCTCCTGGGCTGTAGCCAGACTGTGTGCTCAGCCCAGGGGGGCTGGTGATGATGGTGGTCATTCAGCCCCCCCAGGCCTCCCCCAGACCCCCCCCTTGCCACCTCTATGTCCAACAGTGCTTTTGTGGTCCTTGATATCTCGACAACCAGGCAGGAACCGGGCTTGTCTCTCCCCTCCTGTGCCCCCCCGCTGGTCCTGCCCCCCAGCACCCGCAGGGGCCGTGCCTGGCTGCTGGGTGCCGTGGGTGCCCTGGCCACAGAGCCTGCCCAGGGAGGAGTTATGCTAATCTTGCTCCCCGTCCCCCCTGCACAGTCGATGCTGCTTGGCATCCTCTCCTGGCCAGGGGTAACACCAGCTCTGCCATGGCCACCTGCTCCGAGCTGCAGCCTGAGCAAGAGGTACGGGGCCAGCGTCCCACCCCGGCGGGGTGAGAGAGGGGACAGGTGGGGATGGGGGACGTGGAGCACTCTGGTGCTCTGTCCCTGGGACAGCCGTGCTGGGGTATGCGCTTGCTGCAGGACCCCCGAGGATGTGGTGCAAACCCACCCCATCCCACAGCATTGCCAAGGCCATTGGCTTCTCTGGGGTGGGGGACAAGGGGGAGCCCCAAAGGGCTGGAGCCCCATGGGGCTCCAAGTTACAGGTGATAGGACAAGGGGCAATGGCTTCAAGTTGCACCAGGGGAGGTTCAGGTTAGATATTAGGTAATATTTCTTTACTGAAAGGGTTGTCAGGCATTGGAATGGGCTGCCCAGGGAGGTGGTTGAGGCACCATCCCTGGAGGTGTTCAAGAGACGAGTTGACATGTTGCTTGGGAATATGGATTAGTGTTGGGTGGTGTTGTGTGGTGTGGGTGGGTTTTTGTGGTGGTTTTTTTTGCGTGTTTTTTTTTTTTTTCTATTGCTTGGACTAGATGATCTTAAAAGGTCCCTTCCAACCTAGGTGATTCTGTGATTCTGTGGGATGGGGTGGCAGCAGGGCTGGGAGCCCTTGGAGGTGGCAACATCATCTCCCATCCCTGTGTAGCCCCTGGCTGGGCTGTGATGGGGTGGGTGGCTGGTGCTGAGCCCCTCAGGGTCAAAGTCGGTGGGGAAGAGGATGCTGCAGTCACACAGACCCGCTGAACGCTATGGACCCGTGGCGGGAGAGAGGAGCGTGGAGGCTCTGCCATCCCTGCCATGGGGGCACCCGCTGCCCCCCAGCCTGGTCCCCTGCCCCCCCGTGCTGGTGGCTGGGGGGGGACCAGGGAGCGGGGGTCAGACATGTGAGCGCGCAGCCCCGGCAGCGCCATGACCTTGTTTCCAACCCGCTAATTCGGTGCATCTCGCCTCACTGCCAGCACAGCCGCCCTCCCTGCCGACGGAGTGGGGACACAGGAGGACACGTGTCCTCATGCACGGCTCTCACCTTGAGGCCCCCACCCTGGAGGGCACTGACCCCCAGGTGTGAGCCTGCAGGATTTGGGGTTCCCCCTGACCCGGTGTTTCCCCTGTTTGGGGGTCTCCCTGCCCGTGGGGCTGGGGTGTCCTGGCAGTTGCTGTGATGGGGTACCGGGGACCCGGGTGCCTGCTGCCAGGCAGCAGGGCTGTGTCCCACAGGAGCTGCTGCCGGACGTGGCCTTGGGAACGTGTCTCCTCCCTCCAGCACTTGTAAACAGGATGTGGGGCCGTCCCAGTCCTGCCATCCCTGTCCCTCGTCCCAGCCCCACCACCCCACAGGGTCACCAGCTTGGGGGTCACTGTGCCTGGGCCCCCTGGTCCTCTGCCTGCACCATCTCTGGGACAGGCAGAGCCAGGGCAAGAGGTTTTTGGGGTCCCGGTTCACACGAGGACACAGCCCGAGTGTGGCCACGGGGCTTGTAGCCTCTTGGCCCGACAGGTTGTGTTGCCCTGAGCCCTTTGCCCGTGGGGTTGGTGATGGCCGTGGGTCCCTGGGACTGCAGGGATGGGAGCCCTGTGTGCCACCACCCAGGCTGAGACCCTGCAAATGGGCAGGCGGGGGAGGGGGGGCACAGGCAGACCCCTGCCCACCATCTGCCTCCCCCCCTGGGGCTGCCCCACTGCCAGCTCCTCCACCTCTGCTCTTCATCTCTTTCTGGTGTCTCTCCTTCCTCTCTGGCATCCCCTCCTCATCCTCCTGGCAGGCCATGGGGTGCGTGGGTGTCCTGGCTGCTCCAGAAGACCCCGAGGAGCTGCGCGGTGCCCAGGGGGAAGGTCCCCATCCCTGTCCCCCAGAGTGCCAGGAGCCGTCTGCTGTCCCCGCACCACAAGCTGTAAGCGCCCGGGATGCATAAGACCATGGCTGTCCCCACTGCCATCCCCATGGCTGTCCCCAGGGTGGTGGCCTGTCCCCTGAAGTGGCCATGTCCCCCTTCTCCTCCCATCTCTGCCATCCTTGGGGTGCACGTGTCTGGCTCCCGCAGCTTGGGGGCTCATGATGCTGAGTCAGGTGGTGCCACCTCGGGCTGGCACTGCCACCATTGGTGTCCCCTCCCGCTTTGTTCCCCAGATAAAGAGGTTCCTGAAGGAGGACTCGGAGGAGGCTGAGCTGACCCAGTTCCTGCGGGATTGCCCACCATCCAACAGCTCCAGGAAGGTGGAGCCCCCGGAGAGCTGTCGGGAGCCCGGCCACCCCCTCTGCGGCGTGGGCAGGGTCCCCCCTGATGAATCCACTGACGAGAGGGACGCCAGGATCTTCTCCCGGTCTCGGCCCTCGGATTTCCAGCAGCACATCGCTGCCCCCCCTCCCCCCAGCCCCAACCGCCCACGGAGCCCCTGGGGGCAGCTGGACCCCTACGACTCCTCTGAGGTGCAGGATGTGTCCGTGGGGAGGGGACATGGGGCAAGGGGCTGCAGGAGTCACAGCGGAGGATGTTCCTACCCTCCCAACGCACGGGGTTAAGGCAGGCATGGCCACGTCCTGCAGAGCTCTGACCCTCTGGGACCATTTTGGGGTGGGGGAGGTGTGGGGAGGTGCATGCAAGGGCATGGCCTGGCAGGATTGAGGGGTGGGGGTGGGATGATGGCATTCCCTGTCCCATGTCTCCTCTGCCCACAGGATGACAAGGAGTATGTGGGCTTCGCCACTCTGCCCAACCAGGTCCATCGCAAGTCGGTGAAGAAGGGCTTTGACTTCACCCTCATGGTGGCAGGTACGGGGTGAGCGGGGGGCAGTGTGAGCCTGGCATGGGGGATGCTGACCCCCCCCACCCCTCTGGATCCCAAAAGTGATGGAGCAGCAGGGGGGGTTACTGGATGCCCCCCCTCACCCTTGTCCCCCTGTCCCAGGGGAATCTGGACTGGGCAAGTCCACTCTGGTCAACAGCCTCTTCTTGACAGACATGTACAGGGACCGCAAGCTGCTGAATGCTGAAGGTGAGGGGGGACAGTCCCAGTGGTGGGGTGTCCTGGGGGCAAGGGGGTGGGATGGCAGAGCTCCTGGGGGGGGCTGCAGCCACTTTCCCTGCTCAGCTGGGCTCCTCCAGGTCTCCGAAGCCCCATGTGGCACATTGCCAGCTGCCTGCTGGCACTGGGGACTGCTCCAAGGCAGCGGGGACCCCCCTGCCTGGCACTGGGACCCCCCGCAGGGGCTTTGTCCCCACTGGGAAAACAAGCCCCAGCTTGTTGGGAATCAGCTGGAGCCACAGCAAATCCGTGAGGCTGCGGACAGTCGGGGTCCAGGGCACAGAGCTGGTTCAGCTGCAGCCATTTTTTGAATTAAAATGGCCCAAACTTGCCCAAATCCCCAGGGGCTCGAAGCATTTGTTTGACTTGTTTTTGAGGCGGTTGTTTGATTTGTTTCCGTTGCTCAGAGCCCAAAGCCAAAGCGCATGTGGCCACACGCACACGGGGCAGTGGGAACATCCTTGGGGATGCAGGGACAGAGAGGGGTCCTGGGGGCAAAGGGGGATGGGTGGTCCTGGGGCTGTGGGGTCACACATTTTGGGGGGTGGGAGGGGTACAGGGAGCCAGAAATGTTCCTGCAGTGATGCCTGTCCCCAGCAGACCCCGTGCTGCCAGAGCCGGGCTGTCACGGGGTGACAGTGACACAGCCACCAAGGGAGGTGTACACATCCACATTGGGATGTGGGAGGTTGTGGCACCATCTTGGTGCTGGACCTTGGTGCTTGTGGTGGCTGATCCTGCAAAGCCACCCCCAGGGTGGAGGGTGACACCCAGGGGCTGCAACATCTCCCCATGTCACCCCCGTTGTCCCTCACCCGGGGTGTCCCCCACCGTCTCCGTGTCTCCTGCTGCTGCAGAACGCATCACGCAGACGGTGGAGATCACCAAGCACGTGGTGGACATCGAGGAGAAGGGTGTCAAGCTGCGCCTGACCATTGTGGACACACCGGGCTTTGGTGACGCTGTCAACAACACTGAGTGGTGCGTTCCATGGGCGGGGGTTCTCCCCAGGGATGGGCAGTGCCACTGTGGGTGCCAGCAGCTCCAAGGGTGGGATGCCTGTGGCTCCTCAGGGGGGATGTTTAGCCATGGGAGGCGTTGAGTTGGGGATCCAGGGAAAGCCTGGGGGTCCTGCAGAGGGGACTCTGATGTCACCTCCCTGTCGCTGCAGCTGGAAGCCCGTGGCCGACTACATCGACCAGCAGTTCGAGCAGTATTTCCGTGATGAAAGTGGCCTCAACCGGAAAAACATCCAGGACAACCGTGTCCACTGCTGCATCTACTTCATCTCGCCCTTTGGCCATGGGTATGGGCAGCCTCTGCCTGCGCTGCTGGGATGGGGGATGCTGGCGAAGGGACTCAGTGGGACTTGGTGAGCTCACCAGGCTCCGCCCGCAGGCTCCGACCCCTGGACGTGGAGTTCATGAGAGCCCTGCACCAGCGGGTGAACATTGTGCCTGTGCTGGCCAAGGCGGACACACTGACCCCTGCTGAGGTGGAGCGCATGAAAAACAAGGTAAGGGGAGGCTGGTCCAGCCTGGAGCTGTCCCAGCAGATCCCAGGGGATGGGGTCCTCACTCGGCTGGGAGCTCTCTCTATCCCTTGCCTGGAGTTTGCTATGGACCATTCTCCATGCTCCATGTAGAGGAGCATGTTACTCACATGGCCACCAAGGACATACCTACCCCTGTTCTCATCTGGGGGCTGGAAGGGTCCGGAGGGGTGTCCATATCATTTAGTCCGGGAGGACAACAGCCTTTTGTGGGTCCCTGAGGGACACTGGTGCTGTGTGGCGCTTCCCACCCCCTTTCCAAGGGCCTGCCCTCAGTGGGGCTGTCTGCCTCCAGATCCGGGAGGAGATCGACCACTATGGTATCCACATCTACCAGTTCCCTGAGTGTGACTCAGATGAAGATGAGGAGTTCAAGCTGCAGGACCAGGCACTGAAGGTGGGTCTGGCTCCATCCTTAGAGGGTCAGAGTCCCATGGCCCGGAGGACATGTCATGCTGGGGCACCCTTGGGACTCTTTGAGGCCACACAAGCCCTCCAGCAGCCCCAGCATGGTGGAGCTGGTACATATTGTGCTGCCCAGATGTGTCACCAAGACCCCACAGGTACCACCTGCACCTTGGTGGGATGGAGCTGGGGTGGAGAAACCCATGCCATGGCTGCTGCCATCCCACCTGGGGCTGTCCATAGCTGGGGCTCTGGGGTATGTTAGCAAGTGGGTGCTGGATACGGCCAAGGAGATGCTTGTGGAGGGATGTAGACCATGGTGGACACAACTGAGCCCTGCTAACCCCCACCATCCTCCTGCAGGAGAGCATCCCCTTCGCCGTCATTGGCAGCAACACGGTCGTGGAGGCCAAAGGGCGGCGTGTCCGTGGGCGCCTCTACCCCTGGGGTATTGTGGAAGGTAACGCTGGCCCGTGTCCCCAGTGTCTCACCAGCTCTGGGGAGACGGGGACATCACATGGCCCATATCCATGCTGCTCAGCCTGGGGGAGCCCAGGAGGATGTGGAGGGGCTGGCTGTGTCCCCCTGACCCCAGGCTCCCCCACAGTGGAGAACCCGTCTCATTGCGACTTCGTGAAGCTGCGGACGATGCTGGTGAGGACCCACATGCAGGACCTCAAGGACGTGACGCGGGAAACCCACTATGAGAACTACCGCACGCAGTGCATCCAGAGCATGACCCGCATGGTGGTGAAGGAGAGGAACCGCAAGTACGGGGCTGGGAGTGGGGTGCCAGGCTGGAGGGGGTGGGGGGAGTCTCCTCTCTTTGGGGTGACCCAGCAAGTGGTGATCTTGGAGGGGTTGGGCAAGTCTGTGCTGGGCAGTGTGGTAGGCTGGGGATGGAAGCCTTGGTGGTGTGCTGGGGAGCCCCAGTGTGGCCCTTCCTGTGCCATTGGGCTGGGGCTGGGCTGTTCCAGCAGCAAGGAGGACCCTGTGTTCCCCAAAGGCCTGGGGGGGGGGGGGGTGCATGGCAATGGTGGGGGTACCTTGCATCTCCCTGGGTCTGGGGATGCTGCTCCAGCAGCAAGAGGGACCCTGTGTCCCCCCAGGGCTGGATGGGAGGAGTGCTCTGGCAATGGTGGGGGGACCTTGCGTCCCCTCAGGGCTGGGGTTGGCTTGGTGGGGGAATTGGTCCACCAGTGAGGAGGACCCTCTGTCCCCCCAGGGCTTGGGTGGGGGGGACAGCAGCAAGGGGGGCCCTGAACCCCTTTGGGACTGGCTGGGTGGGGATGTGCCAGCAGCAAGGAGGACCCTGTGTGTCCCCCCTCCTCTGCTGGATGTGTTTCCAGGGATGCTACAGCAGCAAGGAGGGAACCCGACATCCCACTGGAGCTGGCTGGGGGTGACAGGGTGGGTGGGGGGGGATGCTTCAGCAGTGAGGAGGACCTTGTGTCCCTGCAGGGGACCCCCTGGTGCTGGGGCTCTGTTGCTGGTACCAGCTGGATTCATGGCACTTGCATCCTCTTTAGCCTCCCTAAAGATCCTGGGGGTAACCCCCCACAGCAGGGTCCCTGGTGGTACCCTCCATCCAGGGGGCTGGAGTGGTGTAGGAGAGGCTGGGGTGGGGGGTGGGGTGGGGGTGTCTCACAGGAGCAGTACTGGGGGGCTAACAGTCGCTATAGGCTCTGAGCTGGTTTCTCCATACGTGCCCCCGGAGAAGGCGGCATCCCACCATGCTGAGGCTGTGCTGTGCCGACTGCTGCACCGACTGAGCCGGGATCTGGCCGGGGCCCTGCTTGGCCCCTCGCCGTCCTCCTCCCCCTGCCCGTCCCCCTCACCCCTATATAAAGTACTTGCTGGTATCCAACCCTGTCTCAGTCCTTCTGTGCCCGTGCAAGGGCCGGGCAGACACTCCAGGGAAGCGAGACGGCCCCATTGCCCACACAATTTGCCCTTTTTGGGGTGCCTCCACCACTGGTGGGGCCGTGAGGATACTGGTGGCATCACCCAAGCTCACCCAGGCAAGATGGGGTTGGCGGGAATGTGTCACCATTTGGTGGCACCTAGCTTTTCCCAGCCAAGGGCTGCTCAAGGGAAGGGAAGCAGGGCAGGAACCCCCCCACCCTACTGCTCTCCGAGGGGGATGCGATTTTGGGGTGCAGGAGGCAGCAGTAGACAGTCTTTTCTGGGCTAGAAGCTGCTTGCCCCATTGCCAGTGCCCGGCTTGAGCCTTGTCTTGCTGCCAGGGATGGAAGGAGCTCGATGTGTTCTCCCCTGTGTCCCCCCCATGGCGAGGAGCCATGACAACGGGCACTGACTTCCAAAGCAGCTCAAGCCATGGCCAACCGCCCTCCCCCCGCCTTGCCACAGCATGGCTGGCACAGCCTTCCCCGGCACAAGGGGGAGGGCAGGGGTGTCCCAGCCCCCCCCCATGCAACATCCACCATCTCCATCACCCCTTTTCCCGCAGAGGAGCTGCATCAGTGGGGGCACGTTGGGGTGGCATGTGGCGGAGTGCATGACTCCTGCCAGCCACAGTGATGGTGTCCCAACCATGTCGTTTCCTGCTGGGGTGGCACGTGGCATCCACGGGGACCCAGTTGGGAGAGCTGGTCCCTCCCTGCTGCCCTTGGCATGGGAGAAGCCATTGATTCCGGTGACTGTGTATCTGCGTGGTGTGGGTGGCCCCAGGGGGGCTGCCCATGGCTCCCTGCAGCAGGGGTGGGCTTGGAGGGGGGCTGGTGCTCGGGAAAAGGGGTGCAGAGCATCCCTGGATCTGGCCAGCAGTGGGGTGCCTGGGGACCCCGACCTGCAGCGGGGCTGGGGCTGTGGGAGAGAAGGGAGATGCTGAGCTTAAGATGTTTTAAAGCAGCAGAGAAAATATTTGGCTTGGGGGGGTGGGGGTGTGTGGGAGGAGGGGCCACATCTCGAAGCACCCATCAGGATGCTTCCCAAAATGGGAGAGCGGGGCTCTGTGCCCTGGGGGTGTGTCTGGCACCCCTTGGTGTTGGTGTTGCCTCCCTGGGCTGTCCCCAGTGTGGTGCATGGCGTGTGGAGGGGGGTCTTGAGGTTTTGGGGGATACTTGGAGCTACTCATGTGCCCTCTGCCTGGAAAAAGGCCCAGGGTGACGGTGGATCAGGGTCTGTGCCAGTGAGTGCTGGGTACCTGTAAGGTTTGGGGTCCCTGGGGCTGCAGCGCCTGGCAGGGGGGAGACCGTCCCCCCGGTGGTGGTGGGGAGGGGGGGGACTGTCCCCCCCGGTGGTGGTGGGGAGCTGGGGGGTGGGCACCATGGCTGTGAAAGAGTCCTCACCTCCTCTCTCTGCCTGCAGCAAGCTGACCCGGGAGAGCGGGACGGATTTCCCCATCCCTGTCATCCCCCCGGTGCCGGATGCGGAGACAGAGAAGCTCATCCGGGAGAAGGACGAGGAGGTGAGTGTGGGGGAGGGCTGAGCCCCCCCTCCATTATCCCCCACCCCCAAAATGTCCCCAGCCCCAGTGCCAGCTCAGCACCCTTCCTTGTGCCATCCCAGAGGCTGCTGTTCCTCAGGCCAGGGTGAGGAGGTGGTTGGAGGGGCAGCAGAGGGGCAGCAGCCCCACCCCACCCCACAGCTCTTGGCGGTCCCAGTTTTCTTGGGATGCTGGTGTGGCTGAGGGGTGCCAGCCCCCACCCCCTCCCCACCTCCATGATCCCTGCTCTGCTCCCTTCCAGCTGCGGCGGATGCAGGAGATGCTCCAGAAGATCCAGAAGCAGATGAAGGACTCACACTAGCACCCCTTCCTCCTCCTCCTGCCCCCCCCCCCCTCCTCCCCCCAGATCAGAAATGTTTACATCACGCTCCATCCTGCCCCAGCCCTGCTGCCAGACTCAGTACCGACACTGCACCCGCCACCTTAAGCTGCTGTCGTATTGCCTTCTCTGACTGCCAGCGTCTGTCACACGGGGACAAGGGAGGGGACAGGGCACTGGGGTCCCCTACACCCTGTCCTGGCTGGATGTCTCCCCAGGCCCCCACCCTGGGCTGGGAACAGCTTTGTCCCCTGAGCTTTGGCTTTCCCTGTTTCCCCTGCAGCTCTCCACATCATGTCCCTTGTCCCCACCTCAGGCTGCCGGCTTACAGCCTTTACACTCAGCTTGGCCCTTGGGTAAGGGAAGAGGAAAGGAGGGGGGGGTCCGGTCCCAGGTCCCCCCAGATCCTCGGCTGCCTTGATCTGGGGGACAGGGTTGCTTCCCCTGGACCTGCTTGCCAGGGAGGGACAGCAGCTCCTGGGGACCACAGGTGACCGAGGGGATGGAGGGGCAGCCACTGTCCCAGCCAGGGTGGCAGCCAGGACCCCAACCCTTGGCCACCTTCAAGCCAGCACTGGTGGGAGGAGGGACTGAGGCTGGGGGTGTCCAGCCCTGTGTCCTCGGCAGGGTACCTGTCCCCACCATGTGTCACCCCTTGGGAGCACCCTATGTCCCTGGGTGGTGGGGGTGGCCATGGCAGGGGGAGCACTGGGGAATCACAGTCCCCACAGAAAGTCTCTTGAACCCCAAATCAGAGGGTCGGTCCCCAGTCTGGCCTCCCCTTGATGGCCCTGTAAAGCAATAATGACTGTCCTGTGCCCATGGTGCCTCCCCACCCATGGCAGCAGCATCGTCCCTCCCTGGTGTTTTGGCCCCTGCGGCCACTTGCTTGTCTGTGGTGTCTCTGTGTGTCCCCAGGATGTCCCTGTCCCTGCTGCTTCCGGGTGGAGCATCACTGTGTGTCCCCCAGGGATGTTGCCATCCACGTGGCTTCCCAGCAAAGCGCTGCCGTGTGTCCCCGTGTTCCCCCATGATGTCCCCAGCGGTGTTGCTGCCCTGCAGAGTGCTGCAGCCTGTCCCCCCAGGTTGTCCCCATCCATGTTGCTTTCCTGCAGAGTACTGTGTTGTGTCCCTGCCTCCCCCCAGGATGTCCCCATCCATGTTGCTGCCCTGCAGAGCACTGTGTTGTGTCCCTCTAGGATGTCCCCATCCATGTTGCTCCCTAGCAAAGAACTGCTGCGTGTCCCCAAGGAGAGCCCTGGTCCACACCTCCCGCTCAGCAGGCACAGGGCATCCCTGGGGACATGGCCCCAAACCCCTCCAACCCCATGCGCCCCCCTGGGGACTGGGAAATACAAGAGTGGGTGGCAAGGCTGCAGGGTGGAGGCAGAACTGGGAGCAGTGGGATCACTGGGAGCTTGCTGGCATAGGGACACATCCCGTCCCTGGCAGGACCACCTGAATTGGGGTTCCCCGGGGTGGAGGGGGGGGGGGGGTCACCCCTGGGTGAGAGATTTGCATCCAGGAGGCTGGGCTGATGAGGACCTGTGTCCAGCTGAGGCTCAGGGTGGGTGCTGTGGGGTCCTGGGGCGGCTCCGGCATGTACCACCCATGTCCTCGTGCCAGCCACAGTGTCCCTTGGCCCCCGTGGGCAGGGACCCCCTCCCCGGGCAGGGTCCCGCAGGGTGTATTAGCGCTTTCCTTTTTTTAATCTTGCTATTTTCTTACAGAAATACCTACCTTCGCATGACGGTCATAGAGGCATTTATTAAAGGATAAGCAGAGTATAGGTTTATAAATTCTTATAGAGCTAGTGGAAATATTTTTATCCCTCCACAACCATTCTCAATAAATACAGCTGACCCGGCTTGTCTGCAACCCTGAGTCACTTCTGCGCGGGCGGTGGGTCCCTGTGTCCCCGGGCAGGTGAGGATGGGGGCTGATGGTGGCCAGCCCCATGGCCTCCTGCGCCTGGCTCCCATTTCCCTGGCAAAGGCTCCGAGTGGATATTGGGGGGATTTGTGCTGTATCCACAGGGGCACCCAGCGTGGGGTGGGGGGCTGGGGGGAGCCCCGAGGGACCCGGCTCTGGGGCTGAGGGGACACACAAGGAGCAGGTCCCCCCTGTCGTCTGCTGCCTCCTGACCCCCCTTGCGCATTGCCTTGGGGTCCCGTGGCCCCCAGGCGCTGCTGGTGTTGGGTCTGGGATGGGAACTGGGGGAAAAGAGCGGTGAGCCCGAGCCCGGGGATGGAATTGCCCTCCATGTGCTGCCCCCAGGGAATCCTCGCACCTCCCTGTTGGTGGGGTGAGCCCTGCTGGGAGAAACGGCAGGCACTTGGTATGGCTGGGACCCCCCCTACCAGTACCAGTGCCCAGTTACCCCAGTTTGGCTTCACCAGGAGCTGGTGGGGGTGAAGGGGAAGGAGTGGTGGGCAGAGTGGCACCAGGACGGGTGAAAGCTGGGTGTCTACCTGCCTTCCAGTGGGCACCATCCCCCTGCACCCCACTATCTCCCCCTGTGTCCTGCTATCCTCCCCGCTGGCTCCTCCTCTCCCACCTGCACCCTTCTGCTCCCCCCTGCGACCTGCTCTCCTCTCCTGCACCCCACTGTCCTGCACCCTGCTATCCCCCTGCACCCCACTATCCTCTTCCCTACACCCTGCCATTCCCCTGCTATCCTCCCCTGTTCCCTACTGTCCCCCTCTGCACCCCATTCTCGTCCCCTGCACCCCATTATCTCTCCTCCCCACAGTGCTGCTGGGATGATCCAGCTCCGCAGAGAGTGCCCAACAGCCCCCCCCAAACCCCACTGTGACCCAGCAGATCCCAGCCCCACTGTGCCTTGCTGGGGGTGACAGTGAGTGGGGGGTGCACAGGAGTGGGGAGTGCAGGGTAGGGAGGGCACTCCTGCAGGCCTGGCCACGGCGCAGGGCAACGTGTTGGGATGAGTCTGGGTCCCTCGTTGTGACATCCAGCAGCAGCCATCATGTGCAAGGCACATGTCCTCTGGGGGGGGGGGGTGGGCTGGCATGTGGGGTGCTGGGGAAACATGTCCCCAGGTACTCCCCAGCCTTCAGAACCCTCCATCACATCCATCCACCCGTGCCCTTCCATCCTGTGGACATCCCTGCCCCTGATGCCTTCATCACCCTGAGCATCCTCACCTCCCCCCACCCACACCCTTGACACCCCCATTTAGGCGCAGCAGCAGCACCCAGCCCCTGCACAGTGGGTGTGCTTGGCCCAGCCCTGTTCTCTGCAGCCCCCTCACTTATGGGGTTTCCCCTCGGATGGTGTTTTACTTCCATCTGAAGGTCACTGGACCTGTGGGAGGACCTGCAGGGGGAACTGCTGCAACCACAGCCCTGCTCCCTGCTGTGGGACAGTGGGTGCCAGGGCCACTTGCAGCTCCCAGCTTGTCCTCTCTGCGCTCATGGCTGGTCACCACACGGGCAGGGAACCTGAGGCACCCCCAGCCCCCTGTGCCCCCCCAGCTCTGTGGCACAGTAGGTTGTCCCCATCCCTCTTTCCCTGCACTTCCTCCTTCCACTGAATACCATCAGCTCCTGTGCTCTCCTCCGCTGGCACTCACCCCACATCATGCTCCTCCCTGGGTACGCCCAGGTTCCTCCCCTCCCACCCACTTTGCCCCCATACCCCAGCCATCTCTGTCCTCTCTGCAGGGCTTTGCTCCTCTCCCATGCTCCAGCACCTCTACCCCCAACCAAGCACCTTCAGCTTGGCTCTGATCCCCTCCTTGCTCACTTGTGTCCTGTGTGACACCCCCTGAACCCTCCCATCCCCCCTCCCCATACACACCTGGATCCCCTCCAGGCCCCTCCACTTGCTGCTACCAAGACCTCCTCTGGGTTTCCATGCCCCCCATTATGCTCTGCTCTAAGGCCCTCCAGGGCCGCCCAGCCCCCTCTGTCCCTTTCTCCTCTCCCTGTGCAGCAGAGCCACCTGTGAGGGCAGCGAGAGCTCTGGCAGGCTTTGCCTGCCACATTCTCCACAAATAGGACCCTAGCCCATGGTCTTACAGAGAAAGGAGCCCCCAAAGTGGCTCTCCTTTCAGCAGAACTTCTGGTCGCCCATGGCATGGCTGGGCTGGGACGAGCACCGTCTGACTCCTACCCAAGGTAAGGTCGAGCTGGTCAGGTCAGCGTGGAGGTTTTGGCAGTCACTCTTCTCCCTGCTCGGGTTCTGCAGAGGACCCGAATAACAGACAGTAGAATGTCTCCCATCAGTATCTCCCCAAACAGCCACTGGTGTCAGAGTCAGGGAGCTCCTGAGTGAGAGCTGTGCCACCCCTACACCATCCTTCATCCCCATGTGGATGGTGAACCCCTGTTGAGTGTATGGTTGTATTATTTTTCTCTGCTAAAGTGGCCAAAGCATTTCAAAAGGGTTCCCCAGACGTCTCTCTCTCTCTCTCTTACAGAGAGCTGAAGCCAGGCTCCATGTTTCTCTGGTCTTTGCATCACCCAACGCAAACTACTTTTGGTTTTCCACCAAGCTGAGAGGGGCTGCCAACAGGCTTGAGGGAAGGGGTGGCATCCAGAGGGACCTGGACAGGCTGGAGGAGTGGGTCCATGTGAAATTCATGAAGTTCAACCAGGCCAAGTGAAAGGACTTGCTCCTGGGTCAGGGCAATGCCCAGTACCAGCACAGACTGGGGGGGAAGGATGGGGGGATGAACGGAGAGCAGCCTTGTGGAGAAGGACTGGGGATACTGGTGGGTATGAGCCAGCAATGTGTGCTTGCAGCCCAGAAAGCCAAGGGTCTCCTGGGCTGCATCCCCAGCAGCGTGGCCAGCAGGACAACGGAGGGGATGCTCCCGCTCTGCCCCGCTCTCCTCACACCCCCTGGAGCACTGCCTCCACCTCCGGCATCCCCAGCACAAGGCAGACATGGACCTGCTAGAGCCACTCCACAGGAGGCCACCAACATGGTCCGAGGGCTGGGACACCTCTGCTGTGGAGAAAAGCTGCCTGGTGGGAACTGCCAGCCCCAACCAATGCCTGCTGCAAATTCTTCTCTTGCCGTGGGTGGGAGCTGGGGCAGAAAACCACCCCTGTTACATCCTTCTCTCCTTGAGCAGCGCTGCCTCAGCCCCTCCTTGCTCCCTCTGTCATTTTACAAAGATGCTGAAACCCACCTCTGGCCAGTGACCCCAAAATAGGCTCTTGATTGGGCCAAAACCCACTGTCACAAACATTAACCCTCTTAACATCAGTGGAGAGGTGGAAAATGTTTGTGCTTCCTGGTGGGGAAGCAGCTCTTGCTCCAAAGGCTGGGATGCATGAACCTGCCGCCTCCTGCATCCCACCTTTGCAGCTCCCAACGCTCCAAGATGGATCCCTGCATTGGGGGCCCTGCTGGCGTCTCCCTTCCCAGAACAGCCAACAGACCCTCTTGTTTCGGCCCCAAACTGGCTGATTTAGCCTGGTCCCCATTCTCCCCAGAGGATAAAATGCAGTCCTGAGACTCAGGTGACAGTCCCAGCCTGTGCCTACCCTTCGTCGTGCTCCATTCGATGAGATTTTGATCACATCTTTAAAAATAAAAAAAAAACCCAACACCCAAACCCACTCAAAGCCAGCCTTTCCAGGGCAGAGATATTTCCACACAGCAAATGCTCCGATATGAATTCTCCGCTGCCCTATTTTAGGTTTCTCACCAGCGCTGGCACTGGCTGCAGAGATCTGTGCTGGAGCTCCCGTCGAGCCTTCAGCAGTGATTGTGGCGGAAGGAAATCAGGGTTTCTCAGGGCAGAAGATGAACTCTCTCCCCTCCCTCACCGGGCTGTGACACCCCATGCCTGCCCCTAATGAAATGGCTTTTCTCCTCATGACAGGAGGGGACATCAAAGGGCTGGAGAGTGTCCAGAGAAGGGCAACAGAGCTGGTCAGGGGTCTTGTGAGGAGCAGCTGAAGGAGCTGGGGGTGTTCAGCCTGGAGAAAAGGAGGCTGAGGGGAGACCTTCTCGCTTTCTCCAACTCCCTGAAAGGAGGGGGTAGCCAGGGGGAGAACAGTCTCTTCTCCCAAGGAACAGGAGATGGGACGAGAGGAAATGGCCTCAAGTGGCACCAGGGGAGGTTTAGGGTGCGTATTAGGAAAAAATTCTTCATGCAAACGGTTGTGAAGCCTTGGAAGAGGCTGCCCAGGCCAGTTGGAGTCACCATCCCTGGAGGTATTTAAAAGCTGGGCAGACATGGTGCTGAGGGACACGGGTTAATGGTGAGTTTGGCAGTGTTGGGTTGATGGTTGGACTTGATGGTCTGAAGGGTCCCTTCCAACCAAAACAATTCTTTGATTCTATGAAACCTCAAATGTCACCAGCCCTTCCTTCCCTCCCCTGTACTTATTCATTTATTCATTATATTATTCATTTTATTTTCCCATACTGGAGAGCCCCGTGCAACCCCCCCTTCTTTCCCCAGCATCTGGGGATGTGCGCATGGGCTGAGACCCACTTGGGGACCCCACTGCATGTCTCTCTGCCCCACAGCCTCCATGGGGTGGGGGCTGTGACCTATGATGCTCCATGCTGTTCCCCTGCCCATTGCAGGCAGGGTGGCCTGGGCAGGGAGGTCCCATGTGGCTCAGGGGTCACTTTGGCAGGAGGACACCCAGGAGCTGCTCTCAGCCCTGTCGCTTCCCTCCTGGGGCACCCACAGTTGAGTAGTTTGTTTAAAATCCAGAAGCCAAGGCGCTGCCTTTCGTTTCTTCTCACTCTGGTAGTTCTTCGGCACTTGTCACATCCATTCCCACATTTCCATTTCTCCTGGGTGTGGGCAAGGCAGCAGCAGTCACTCCAATTGCCCCCAGCATCGTCGGCCCAGCCAGGAGCACACTCCTGGTGTGAGCCTCGGGGTGACACGTCTTCTCCTCGCCTTGCAGATGTGATGGGGATTTGGAATGCTGTGTCTGAATGCATTCAGTGAATGCTCGTGATGAATCAGGTAGCCTTTGTATCTCCAGTGGACCTGAAACCACCATGGCATCGCGTGCTGTTGCTCTTCCCTCCTTTCAAGGCAGCTAAATCCAGTTGGCAGCTGGTGACAAGTGGTGATCTTAAAGCTCCCTTCCGACTTAGATGATTTTATTATTTTATAATTCTAAAACATCCCAGAATTACCTTGTAGGTGGCAAATGGGCAACAGACTGGATTCTCTATAAATTGAGATAAAAAAATAAACTCCGTCTCTAGCGGAGAGAAGTCTTCAACACATTTTGTGTTCCCCACAGCCAGAGTGGAAAGACCAGACCAAGAGCTGAAAACAATTTTTCTAAGATTTATCCCAAATGATGGGAATCCCCTGGTCTAGCTGGGAAATGTTGGCTCTGCTCTTCAAAAAATACCTTTTAGAGGCTGAAGAGAAAGGAGAGAAAACATTTCAGCATATGAAGGTCTTTCCCAAAGCTTTCCGGTGTCTCTTCTTTCTCCTCTGTATGTCAGGGCATGAGGGCATGAGGCACCACCACCATGCCGTAAAAAGTCATCCTTCATTTCTACAGCCACAAAACACTCATTATTTGCTCCTTCTCTTCTCCTTGGCCTTCAGGCTGTCAGAATACCTGGAACTACGACATTCTCAGTTGCTGACCAACAGACCAAGAGATCTTGGATTTGGTGATGTCACTGTTGAGAGGTGGGCTTTTCAGCTACCTGAGACTTTGGCAGATGTTTGTCATCTCTGCTCAGGTCAGCATTGTTGGTAAGGGGAGAGATAAAAACCTTGACTTCCCCTTGCAGCACCTTTGGGGTATACACTTGGTTCTGTGTCACCAAGAGAGAAAGGACAACCCTTCAGAAGGTCCTGAGGATATCACAAGAGGAAACCACCTCAAACGTAGTTAGGTTTAAAGCTAGAGTCTCTCTTTTATCAACTGTCTTCAAACCATTCATATATATTCAGAGGTGTGGTGGCTTCTGTCTAAGAGACATGTCCTGGAATTATTGCAGCTAAGCCAATTGAGACAAAAATTGACCCTCCATAGTTCTGCTGCACCAGACCTTGTAGAGGCAAACACCAGTTCATGGTGGGCCCTACAGCATCTTTGTAGGCAAAGCTGTTTTAGCAGTAGCTGTAGACAGCCTTGTGAGAGAGGGGCTGGATGGTTTGTACAAAAGTCCATGGATGGGCAGATTTTCCATGATTTCTGGTCAATGCTGCCATCCCTACAACTGCGTTGCCCCAGGAGGTCACCAAGAGCCAGGGGTGCAGCAATCTCAACATCAGCCTGGTGGCTCTCTGCACCTGAAGCAGGGGTGTGTTCTGCTCAAGTCAGCAAGAAGGGTTGTCAGAGTCACCTTACGTTGTGGTGTGCAGGTAATTTCCTTCTCAGAGCACAGCCCACCCAACGTATCCTGGCTGTTTCTTCAAACACTGGGTGTGTTGAGCGAGGACAGTGTCGGTGGCCCAGCAGCATCCACCCACCCTGTCCACTTGTCCCTTTGGTTTGCAGAGTATTTTCAGATTTCTGCTCCCAGGGCTGGGTGGCTCCTGGCAGCAGAGGACTCCCTGGCCCAGACCACAGCCTGGCTGTGGTGGGCGCACAAGAACAGGACAGAAGATGGATGGATATAATTGATTATGGGAAGCTCCACCAGGTGACTTCACTGGCACATCACTGTCATTTTGGCAACATATTCCCCATCCCTGTAGTCTCGCAAAACCCACCAAGGCCATTTGGTGTGACCTGCCACTCTGCTGGGAGGCTTGGCAGAAGCAGACATTCCTTCCCTGTACGGGTGATGTCACAAGTGATGTCAGCATGAAGTACAGGGATCAAGAAGAAATGACAGTTAAAAGCTAGTATGATGCTGATGTCCCCCTGCAGACATGGATGAGGTAGGACTCTCCTGGGTCTCCAGCCAGGACCACAGGTCCCTGGCAGCAGCCTTCAGTGGTGGGTGGCTGCACCTGGGGAAAAAACACCAGCTATTTGCTGCATTGTTTTTTGAGTGCCTTTGTAGAGAAGACAATGTGACCCCCATGGTTGGATGTCCATGATCCATCCCCAAGACACAAGCTTGGTGTAGGACCCTTTGCTGTCCTAGGTCACATTGGGTTAGACCCTGCAGCCCAAAGGCAGTGCCTGACGGCTGCTCTGACTTTAGGGTTATGAGCATGAGTTGCACAATGTCTGTGCAGGGACCAGGGGAAGGAAGAGGCATGAAGGGACCACAGACAGGTCAGACAGGCCCAGGTATCAGGCCCCCAGCTGCATCTCACATTTGGGTCTCCCCTTCCAAGGCAGGGTTTGCCCTTCCACTCCCACACACAGACATGAAGACACCCACCCTGAGGTCCGATCCCCATACAGATCTCAGCCCCTGCCCCACATTTCCCTACAGCTGCCTCAGAAACGCACCAGGTCTTTGGGGTCCAGAGCTGTCTTGGAGAAGGTCCCAGGAAGGTGGTGGCCCCACAGAACCAGAGGGGAGAAAGCCAGCCTGCCCCCAGCTTTGCTCTGGCCAGGAAAAGCTGTCTCCAGCCCAGTTGATCCCCACCTCTGCAGGCAGAGAAGCTGGGCGATGGGCAGGGGGACAAGGCATGGGGATGAGGCTGTTCCCAAACCCAGCTCAGCACCCTCAGGGTTTGTCCCCCATGTGTCCGGGGTGTCAGATGTGATCTAGGATCCCCAGTTCCAGCTTTATCACAGGCTTGGGAGGAATGAAAAAGATCTGCTCTATTAAACCTGCTGCGAAAAGGGTACAAGGGGTGGTCTGGGGCATCCAATGCACAACAGATGGGCTGGGGCATCCAAAAGCTCTTGTGGAGCTACCTCTACTTCTTCTTGCCACCTTTCTTCTTGCTTTCGATCAGGTACAGCCCCTGCTTCTTGATGTCTTCCCGGGTGAGGACAAGGCCATGGTCTTTGTCAGCAAAATCAAAGGGATCTGGAGGACAGAGTGGAGAGGAGTGGGATGAGGAGAGGCTGTGGGACCACCTTCTCTGTGCCTGTGTTCCCAGGGAGAGCCAACACGTGTTGGAGGGCTGGTGGCATCATGGTGAGTCCTCATGCCAAGCCCTCTGGCATAGGTGCTACTGGCTGAATCTTCCAGCCCAGCATCCCAGGGTGACCTTCAGGGCCTGGCAATGTCACTGCCCTGACATGCATCTCCAACACTGCTGGAACTTCCCATAAAGGTCTGGAGCCACAGGGTGGAGGGCACAGCTCTCACTTCATTAAAGAAAGGTGGTAAACTGCCAAAAACTCAGTGGCTCCTCCAAGAGTATCCAATAGGAAGAGGCCACAGACCAAGCACTGGTTATTCTTCACAACCCAGTGATTTTAAAGATGAACATAGCCCTCTTGCCCCACAGCATCTCTCCTGATGTGCTTTGATGCTCACCACCCCACTGTTTACCTTTTTTCTCCCACATCCCCACCTAAAACAACACTCAAAGCCTTGGAGACAAGCAAGGTCAGCCCCAAGGTCTGGAGACAACTCATGGGCTGGGGTCTGCTGGGGCACTGGGAGACAGCCAAGGAACCCTGAAAATCCCAAGGATCAGGGACTGGGACAGCTGTGGGACATGTCCCTGCTATGCTCTCCTACCTTGGATGCTACTGCCTATGTCATCCAAGGAAATCTTCAAGTTCTTTGGATCATTTGCGGTTGTTTTCTCCAGAAAATTCCTGACCTTCACAAAAGTCTGTGAAAGACACCCTGGGTTAACTGCTGAAGGGGAGATAGATGTTACAACCCAAGGGGTGTCCCCTGGGGGGGAACACCCTGCAGTGCCATGGGACTGAGCTGCTCCATGGCTCTTCCCTGGGGCCACCTCCATCCTCCCATCTGGAAGGATGTCTTGGGATGGGCCATCCAGAAGAGCCCTGTGGTTCCCCAAAGACCACAGGAGGGATGGAGTCCCCATGCACCTCGTTGCTCTCATCAGGGCTGTGGCTGTCGGGGGGCAAGTCAGCCACCCGCTGCAACAGGTACTGCAGCTTCTTCTCACAGTGCTGGAGCTTCTCCTCCACCCCTCTGGCCTTGACAGAATCATCCTGGAGTCAGGGAGAGAAGAACAGCCTTGGTGGGGAAAATGAGCTGCTTGGGGTGACGGTGGCTGCACCAAGTGTCACCGCACTGTGCTGTTGCACCACCAACCACCATCTGGGGCTGCGCTCACCCCAGAGCCACGTAGGTACCTGGTCAGGGACGGCGATGCCGTGCAGACGGATGAAGAGATGGTCAATGCCATTTTCAAAGTCAACCAGGAGCTCCTGGATCCTCAGCATCTGGGCTCGCATCTGCTCCAGCCGAGCCTCTTCCAACTGCAGGTTCATCCTCAGCTCCTCCTCCAGCACCCTGGAGCCAACCACACTGACATCCACACAACCGCACAGGGGTGCAGAGACACCCCAAATCTGTTGCAAAACCTGCTCAGGTTGCACCGTGCCCCCATGCTGACTGCAGAGCAGAGATGCTGCCTGTGCAACCCAAATCCATGCTGGTACCACCTCCCACACCCTACCACCACACCAGGCAAGGAGCAAGGGTCCTCCTGCTCCTACTGCAGGACCTTTGGGTGCTCTCCCAGGACCAGAGCTGGGGGAGCACCCTGCTCAGAAGTCCTCCTGCTGGCTGCAGTGGGATGAAGGGGTGGTCCTGTTGGGACACCCATGATGCACATGTCTCCCACCCAAGGCTGGTGGCCCATTTGACACAGCTATCCCAAGGCCAGCAGCACCTGTTTTTGTTGGGGGGCTGGCGAAACTTCAGCTCAGCCTGCTTCAGCTCCAGCTCCTTCAGCGTCTCCTTCAGCACCTGCTTCTTCTCCTTGCACTCATTGACGTACTGCTCCAGCTCCACTGAGGACTTCTGCTGCGCCAGGAGCCTGCTGGGGATGTCCTGGCCGGGGGAGAGCACAAGGACTCAGCCCATGGTGCTCCCGCAGGGTACAGGGTCTGGACCTTGGCCTTGGGGAGGTTTCTGCACCATGGACCACTGCAAGCTCATGGCATGGAGAATAGCAGCTCCATCCCTGCCCGCACAAGAGGGGCCTTGGGGGGCTCCAGGGGCAGAGGAGAGCGGACAACCCCACTATGAAACAAGGTGAGCAGAGAGGTCTCGGTCCCCTCAGGCTCGAGCAGCCCAGAGTTCTACCAGAGATGGGTTTTTTACGTTACCCAGAGGCGGGAGCACTGCACTGCAGCCTTGGCCTTCTCCATCTTCTCGGTCACCCAGGCCTCATGCTCCATTTGGATCTTGGTGGCCATCTGTTTCGTGTCTAGGGTGGGAGGGAAGCAGCAGAGCAGGGTGTCTGTGGCTGTGCCTGTGTCCCACCCTCCTGCACCCTGCCAGGCACTCACCCTCTGTCTGGTCCTGCAAGCGCAAGTTCGTGAAGTCCATGGCGAGCTCGTAGCGGGCTTGCTGCAAGGACATTCATCGACACCTCTCAAGCTGGTGACACCCTGGGGGAGCTGGTCCTGCAGCTCCTCCACCCCTGGGGGCTTGGCACCAATGCCTGCCCTCTGCCCACAGCCCTGCCTGTCCTGGGACCCCCCACTCACCGCTCTCAGGTGCTTTTCGCTTGCTTCCTTCAGCCAGAGTCTGTCAATGGGCATGTTTTGGGCAGCCAGGGAGCGGAACCGGAGCTCTCTCTCCGCACGGAACCGGGTTTCCATCTGGGTCATGTCCTCCTGGAGCATATCAGAGAAGGGAGAAGCGGTTGCCAAAGGCGGGATGGACCTTTGTGAGCCTGCTGAGCTTCTGGGCCACCGTCAGAAATGACCCCACCCCCCCACCACCATGTAAACAGGCTGGGAAGGAAACTGGGCAAGGAGGGCTGGAGGATGGAGGATGCTTCACCATGGCTGGTGCTTTAGGTGGGCTGTCCCCAGGCCACTTGACCCAAGAGCAAGACGCATGAGGAGCTACGCAAGCATCTACATGCTGGTGAGCAAGCCCAGCTCAGTCTCTCGCTCTTTATTGCAGGAAGACTCATCAGCCTGGACACATGGTGCTGGCTGTGGGCTCTGGAGGGTGAGAGAGGGCCCCAAGGTGCCCCAGACCTTCTCACCTTGGCTACATCAGCAGCTTTGAGAGCATTCAAGGCCATGAGCTCCATATCTTCTAGCTCCCAATGGTACCGCTCAGCCATCCCATACAAGAGGTCCAGGTGCATAGGCAGGTGGGCCAGCTCCTGGGACAGAGGGAGCCACAGTGCATCACCCCATTGAGCCCTGGGGGTCCCCTCCATGCTGTGACAGGGGATGGTGGGGAGCAGGAGGACCTGGCTGAGGCAGGATGGCATCCCACCAGTGCAGCTCCTGGGGCACCTTATTGCCTTTGCAGGGGGAATGGGTGTGACAGTGGCACAGTGAGGAGGAGCTCACCTTCCTCAGGACATCCCGCACCGCCAGGTACAGGGCGGTCACCCTCTGGCCAGCACAGACCTTGGTGAGCATCTTGTCAATGTTGTTCTCCAGCTGGCGGATCACCTGGGGCAGGGAAGGGGATGGGGGGACACAGGGTGACCCTGCACACTGAGCCCAGGGAATGTGGGGACAGCGGGGGTTGGATTGAAGTCCCCCATGGGTGCTGCCACCCTGGGAAGGGGTCCTGGGTACCTGCACCTGTTCCTGCAGGCGCTTGTCCTCCATCTGGGCATCCTGTAGCTGCTGCAGCCGCCGCTGACGCTCGTCCCAGGCTCGGCCCCGCTGCTGCAGCTGGTACAGCAGCACGTTGCTCATGTTCACCTGCTCGTAGATTTTGGCCCGGAGCCTCTCCTGGGCCACCTGGATGGGCACGTGAGAGTTCACCAGGCTGGAGGCAGGGTTTTCTGGGCACCCGAGGGAGAAGGGGGTCCTTTCTAGGGAACTCCCCGACAAAGTAGAGCTTTGGATGCCCCCCAGGAACAGCTGGGACGTTTCTCCGGGACATTATGACTCCCTTGGCAGGACAGGGTCTGGAGATCTTCACTGTGAGGGGCTTGGGGTGAGGCAGAGGTGGGGATCTGCTGATGGCAGTGGTGGGTCATGCTCAGGGACTCTACATGACACAGACCCGGGGCTGGGCATCAATAAAATCAATCAGTGCCCCAGATGTGGACGCTGGCAGAGAGTGGTGACACCGCTCTGTCCCTGCAAGAGGCCCCCAGGCAATGACAGCTTCTCTGTCTCCATAGGCTTCTAACCAGGTCACAACCTTGGGATGGGCAGTGAAGGGCAGAGACAGCATCTCTCTCCCAGGGCTGGGACAGGATGGAACATGCAGGAGATCTGCTGAGGCAAAGCACGTGCTGAGGGAGCTGAAGGAGGACCTGCACGGATGGGTCTCAAGGTGGAAAGGAACCCATGGGACCATGTGTGACATGCCACATCTCGCCACACCAGCCCAGTGTCCTTGTGCCTGCACCAAGTCCCTCTGTCATATACCCCATTGTCCCCAAAGCCCCAGAACATGTGAGCAGCCCGTGCCCGCTGGGCCCTGCCTTACATCCACTGTCCTCCTGGCCAAGACGATGTCCATGGGTTTCTGGGCTCCACAAACCTCAGCCACGGTCGGCTTGCTGAACTGCAGACAAGAGAAGGGGCAGAGAGAATGTCACCACCAGCCCAGGGATGGCAACATCCTAGTGCCGCCCTGGCAAGCCACAGAGGAGGAAGAGGTGGCTCTGCAGGGCCAGCAGCAGGCAGGGGTGCAGCAGATGGGACCTCGTGGTACCTTATGGACAAGGTCCAGGGCATGGCCATCCTCCTGCACCGCCTCGCGCAGGTGGGGGAGCAGCTCTCTGTTCTGATTGAGCTTTTCCTCACATGACAGTGTGAAAATCTTCCTCCCTTGCTCTGTAGGACATTAAGGTGATGTTGGTACTGTGCAGGACAACGAGGGGACCAAGAGTCCCCCTGCCCACCCCAGGACGTCCCCACGAAGCCCAAGGGGCAGCACCTTGCAAGGTGATGACGGTGCGCAGCTCCTGGATGCGCTGGCTGAGGGTTGCCTTTGGGCTTGGCCCGGTGCTGGTGCTCTGGTCATGGCCCTCCAGCCCCGCTGCCTGCCCGGTGGCCATGGCAGCTCCTCTGGTGGCCAAGCCTTCACCAGGGACAGAGACCAGCTCCTTGTGCCCACAAAACTGTCGCCTTGGCACCTTCAACCACCGCACACCTCCTGCTTGGTCACCACCGTCGACAGCCCCTTCTTCTCCGCTTCTGCAGGCAGCAGGTTAATTAATAACCAATTACTGAGCTTCCTGATGTAGCCAAGGGCTGGCGGGGGAGGCCCATCTGTGTTTCCCATCACCATGGCTACGGCTGTTGCACCCCGCCCAGCCCAGGGACACGCCAAGTGCCACCAGAAACAGAGCGAGGACAGTTTTGGGGAAAAGATGCTTACATGTGTAGCTTATCTCCAACGGCAAGAGATGTACCTTCAGGAATTTCAGTTAATTTGGGGGAAATATCAGAAAATTTCAGTTAATTAGCGCAGGGAAACTGGCAACAACAATGGGCAACAACAAACCAGCTGCCAATAATGGTATTTATTTTGATGCTTCCCATACTTTCTTGCTGAACTACAAATATGACAAGAAAGGCGAGCACGTACATTTATTTGTTGATAAATTAAACCAAGCTCCCTCTACCAGAGAAAAAACCCTTAATGTTTGATTCACAGAAAAAGACTAATAAGGAAATTGTCTTCCTAGCACCAGGCTCGTAAATCAGCTTGGATTGTTTCTGTGACTCAAGATCTCGAACCCACAGCAGCCCTGTTGTGCTCTGGGTGTTGAATACAGAAAATAAAGAAATTATAGGATTGTGGAATCAAGCATTACTGGCCCAGTATCAGCTGAGGCTCTTACTCTTACTCATTTGCAGATTTATGAGTTGTTCGTTAGTGCTAACGGTCAGTGACAAGGTAAATATTAACATTATCATCTTCAGTGCTTCTCAAAGAGCGCACAGAGATAGCCTTCTGAAAGACAAAGGCTCGTGCACAGGTGGCGTTTGCGAGTCTGTCCACACACGCAGAGATCCCCACGTTGAGGCTGCAGCCACACAGCAAGTATCTAATTCTGCCACTAAACCTTATTAGGCAGCCTTCAGACACCACGGAAGATCACCTGGGGACAAGAGAAAGCATTTCAAGTTGGATAAAATAATTCAAGAATCTCCATTTCACTGTTCCTCAGCAAAACTCAGACTCTGCAGTGGCAAGCCCTTCCCAAATATTACTAAAGAAATTTAAGCCAACCTTGCATGCGCTCGTGTCAACAGACTGTGGCAGAAATCGGCTCCCAAGAGGCAGCCACTGACTAAGGACCGAGTGTCGCAGGGCCCGGGCACCCCGCAGGACAAACCTCTCCTCCTCCAGCTGCCTCCAACTCTTCCTAAGTTCTAGAAAATTCACCACATGTTAATGGGACAAAGAGAAAGGTCACGTCAGAGTCTAACCGAGGGCCCTGTTTAATTGTCATCTAATGGGCAGTCACGCGTTCCAAAAGCAAACAGCAAACAATGAACACAACCTGTGGTCATCGGGAGAGCCCTCATCCTCGGCCAGGCTGCAGCTCCTTACTTGCTGCCCACTATTGGCATGGAAACAGGGACGTAATATCTGTCATAATAATTAATGTTACCTTCATACGTAATTAAGGAGCTTTTGCTCCTTAATTCCTACTGGTTTAGCTTTCAGTCACCCAAGGATATACGCTTTCCCTGGTGGTTTGTATTTTTATTATCTCCTCCTCCAGTTGTTGTCCTCTCTTCCCCTCTTCTTTCAAATACGCAAGTTCAACTTAAAAAGCATATATTTAACACAGCTGAAACACGATTTAACAGAATTATCAAGAATTGTACACTGCGCCTCAGGAGCTGGCTGGAAATTCTGAGCATGTAGAAAGCGGCATAAAAAAGCCCCGAGGGTAAAGGTCAGCTGCCAGAATTGTTCTCTCCACACTCAAGAGCAAAGAGTCTTGAAGCACAGTTACTGCCAGGGAATTAGGGCCCAACAAAAGCCCGTCTGCCACAGTGGCCAGAGGCCACCACCAACTCTTCCAGATCCACTTTATCACGCGAATGAGAACAGCTGACAAGCACACACCACCCCTTCAGCCTACAAAGCATCGCCATGGCCGGAGATACCTCCTATGCTATTAACAAAAATAATTATTTTATTTCTTTGTGTATCTGTAATATATAAATAGATGATAGTTCATTTGTATTAATGTAGCTAAATATATTTTATGAATAAATTATTTGGAGAACATTTTTTCTAAGTTAGCAAGCAAGTGCTGTTATATCCAGTGAAGGAAATCTCTAAGAATGGTCCTTTAAAGTACTCTAATTATCAAGCAGCCAATTATGGGAGTGGGAGTCTAAGTCAGTTTTCACGCTGCCAATAGATCACTTTAGACACGACCCACACTTTGCAACTGCTCAGAAGTGAAAATGCAGCTCCCTCTTCTTCAGGTTCCTCTCCTCACACACAAAACTCACCCCTCAGTGACCTATTATGGAATCTCCAACTCAACACTGACCACTCAGAGCAAAACCGATTGGCACCATCACTCAAATGCTCTTCAACAGCAACCCTTAAACTGAACCCAAGCTCCAGGAACTCCCGCATTGAGGCTTAGCTCAATCCTCATTAGTGCAATTCTGACACAAAACGCTCCTACAGGCAAACCCATTCGTAAACCAAGCAAGTGTCAAATGATAAAAAAACCACCACACTGCATGGAAAAAAATCCCAAAGGATTAGTGTCAAAAAATATTTGGCAGCAAGATATTGGACAAAGCACGAAGGCCTAACAGAAGAGAGTGGCAAATGCCAGTGATTTCGGAAGATGTTTAGTTAAAGTAGAATGGGTCCAGGAAGGTTGTCGCTATGCGAGCTTTTCATCTCCTTCCTCCACATCCTTCAGACTGAGCACTTCCAGCGTTCCTTTCCCTTTCGTCTCACTCCGGATCAGCTCATCGATCTCTCTGAAGCAGCCTGGGTCAATAAGGCACACCTGAAATATTTCACATTTCATCAGTCAAGCAATAATATTTGATGTTTATTAGCCCCCTTTCAAGGTGGCAGTGGGAGGTTAATGGTTGGTCTTGATGACCTTAAAGGTCTTTTCCATCCTAAATGATTCTATGATTCTAAGGTCCGACATTAACTTTCTTTAAAAAACAATACTGTTTAATTACTAAGAAGGACTTTGAGGCGTTGATAAGCATTTTCTATCACGTACTCTTTCCACAGAAGTTCTGCAGTTCCAGGTACCCATGGTTGGATGGTGTCTTTTGACAACTGGGATTGTTAGAGTCTAATCTGCTCTCAGAAATATTTTTCACAAATACCAAATTTTGCTTTCCCGCAGACCATTTTTTAAAAAAAACTTCATTAACCACTGTCAAAATACAGGCCTGACCCACCAAATAAATAAGAGTGATATTCCATATTTACAGAGAAACTTATCAGTGTTGTGGCAGAGGAATCACACTGTGCTTCTCAGCTTGAAGCAGCAACCTCTGTGTAACAAAGGCTGCTTCCAAGCTTTCATCACTGTGAAATTAAAAACTACAAACTACACTCTGATTTAGAATCTCTGGTCAACTTGCAGCTTATCTAAACCACTTCCATATAGTAATCAATCTTCTAGTAAACCCTACAGGTTATTCAGATCAAGTATGAAACCCAAGGACTGCTTTATGGCTTACGATTTCCAACTGTTCATGGAAGTCTTCATTCTCAATAACTTTAATCAGTGGCTTGAGCTTCTCTTTCAGTTTCTTCCCCTCCTTTGCTGGAAGAATAAATCGCAGCCTCATGTGAGCACGTTCAATTTGCATGGTCTCCTTTAACTGTCTAATCACTTCCAGCGCCTGTGAAGACATTAAGCAGAAAGAGCATTTACTCAGCTGCTAAAAAAATACTGTACAGATCAAAATCTGAAATCCTTTGTGTCAGCTTCAGACACGTTTTTCAGTACCGATCACTGCCCCTCTGCGGCAGGGAGTTTGCTATTATGCTATTTTGATAGATTAACACAAAAAAAAGCCGAGTTTCAGTGGCTTGTGATCACTTCCTATACTAAAACAACTTGTCTGAAATAATATTAAGCAGTAGTTATACTGCAGAGCAACAGATAGCCATGTGGCTCAGATGCAAAGCTTGATTTACTACCTCAATTTAAATCATAGAACTTTCGTTTCTGTTCCAGGCATATCATAGAATCATAGAATCATCTGGGCCGGAAGGGACCTTCAAAGGTCATCTAGTCTGGCCCCCCTGCAGTCTCAGGGACACCTCCAACTAGACCAGGTTGCCCAGGGCCTCGTCAAGCCTCCCCTTGAATGCCTCCAGGGAAGGGGCCTCAACCACTTCCCTGGGCAACCTGTTCCAGTGCTCCACCACCCTCATAGTAAAGAACTTGT
>JAOQGH010000006.1:1000220-1040974 GCA_025769975.1 Gallinago jamesoni
CTGCCCAGGGAGGGTGTGGAGTCCCCTTCTCTGGAGATCTTCAAGCTCCACCTGGATGCTGTCCTGAGTGATGTGCTCTGGGCAACCATGCTTTGGCAGGGGAGTTGGACTGGATGATCTCTAGAGATCTCTTCCGACTCTGACAATTCTGCGATTTCATGATACTTCTGCGGCCTTCAAAGACGTACAAGTTAAACTCTTGGGGAGGTGTGTTTATACTGAGTAATCAAGGATGGATTTTTCTTCCATGAATATTGACAGTTGCTTGTTGAATCCATGCAAGAGTTCATGGCCATAAGAGTCTGTTCAAGAAGCTGTTGACTGGAGAAGGGAAGGTCAGTCTCTAGTTGTGTTCTACCACAATGTCCCTGTCAGGAAGGGGAATGACAGCCTGATGTCCCTTGGCTAGTTTCAGGTGGCTTTGCAGGGAGCAGGGTCATTCAGCACCGTTGGGTTTATCACCTCCAGCACAGATTCTTAACCCACTTAGCAAAAATCTTGTTTTTCACTTCTTGTGAGTGTCCCTGTGTTTTTTCCGGCTCTCTACCTGATGTAAAGCATCCTGAAAAATGCAGGGGTCTCTTCTCTTCTGTTCTCTTTATGTTTTTAGACAACGAGCAGGAACATCTGTGTGTTCTTGGTAGCCACATACACAGAGGGACAGCCAACGGAGAGCGCAGCCTGGTTTTGTAAGTGGTTGGGAGAGGCTGCGAATGACTTCCGCTTTGGGAAAACGTATCTGAAAGGCCTGAGATATGCTGTGTTTGGCTTGGGAAACTCAGTTTATGTCGATCATTACAACACGGTAAGTATCTCCGGGGTGCATTTCTCTGATTTCTGCTTCTCTGAAAAGCTAAGCCTTCTTAAATGCTACAAAACTGAACGGTACTACTAGTTTGTGTTAGAATTGCAGCTGCTCTGTGGACTTGATTAGAGACTGGGTTTAGGGCACGGAGAGAGCAGCTTTGGAGCAATTCTGCTGCCCTGTTAAAGGGGAAAGGAGCACTGCATTAATCTGGGAGGCCTGAGGATACACTTGGTAAATCCTTACTGAGTTAATTTCCCATCTTTGAAAGCTTTCTATCAGTGCACGAGGGTACAGCACGCTAAACATTTCACTTGCTGCCTTTTGGTTTAGAGCCCTTTCCTCTATCTCATGTATTTGGTCTTTGCTTTCTTAATTACCTGCTTTGTTTAGTCTGGGCTTCATTTAATGTCCCTCTGACTTCCATCGTGTCCTAGGTTGGGAGAAGCGTGGACAGGTGGCTGTGGATGCTTGGTGCCAGCCGTATCCTGACTCGTGCCGAGGGGGACTGCAACGTGGCCCAGAGCAAGCATGGCAGCATCGAGGCTGACTTCAAAGCCTGGAAAGCCAAGCTCCTCAGCCGGCTCCAGGTGCTCTCCAGAGGGGAGAAGAAGCCCTGCAGTGGGAAGTGCAAGAAAAGGAAGTGCAAATCTTCAAGGAAGCAGAGCAAAGAGAGCTCCGATCATGAACATGGGGCATCGGAATATGAGAATACTGAGGTAGAGCTAAAATCCGCAGGGCTTTGTTTCTGGTTTAATGCCCTTTGAAGCGCTGTTTGACTTCTCTCCTCCCTCCTACAGCCCAGGGGGGTGCTGTGGGAGCTTGATACTTCCTTGTTGTGGAGCAGAGAGGGAAGAGGGATGAGATCCTGTGGTGGTTACCAGATAGAATAAAGCCATCCAAAAAGAAGAGCCAAAGTATTAGTGATGGTCCTCAGCTAGATTGCATTTATACGATGAGAGAGTCGTCCTTCTGAACAGGGGGAGGTAGAAGTTGTGACTGATGAGAGTCCAGACTGGCTCACTGGAGCAGTCTTTGCTTTGACTCATGGCCAAGTGAAGCATTTAGTTCCCTGCGAGCAGTTCACCTGCTTCCATTGCAACTTGTTGAAGCTCAGGTGCTTTGCCTTCATCCTACGGTTTTTCCAAAGGCAGTTGGAAAGCAGTGTTATCTGAGCAACTCCTGTACTTTGTGTCTGCCTGTGTTTGTGGGCCTTCTGGAGTGTTGACTGCAGGCATTGAATGAGAAATTCTCTCTGCTGTACAGTGCAAGACCTAGAGCTTTAATCCTTCCTGCAATCCACTTGGTGTGGATTTGAAATGTTTGCTGTGGCCACCTTAGATTTATTTTTTTTTTGGTAGGAAAATTGAGGCTTTTCTGGCTGAGTGGGTTAGAGGGTGCTGGGCTGCATGAGCAAGAGTAATAAATCCTGCCGTTACACTGGTCCTGTTGTGCTGTACCTCGGCTGTACACAGAAGGGGAGACAACTCCTGTGCTCTGTGAAGAGGCTGAGTTGGAAAGTAAATCTCTCACTCCCTGTGCATTCAGACAGGGGCACCTGGAGGAGTTAAGGGGGTTTAGGATTCCAGATTATTGCAGTGGGATGCAGCGGGAGCTGGGTTCCTCTGTATCGCTTCTCCTGTGCTCAGATCAGCACGTGAGGAGAATGGAGCAGTCTGGAGGCAGGATATCTGGACTGAGTTTCAGGTGGGCTGTGTGCTACTGAACTCTTAAAAATACACACTGATAGAAGTCTCAAGTTTTAAATGTCTCATATACGTTGTCCAGGTTATTTACAGACTATTCCTTGCTTTTCAGTAGCCTTTACTGCTTGTGAGAGCTGATTTCACTGGTTAGCATAGATGAAGGTCTTATATTTAACATTCAGATGCATTCCTAATTTTTTTTTCTTTGATCTCTTACCCAGACAGAGGAATTGTTTGAAACCAGTAGCGAGGAGGAGGCTGATGCTGCGGAAGCTGGAGGCACAAACGCTGTTGTTGATGTTGAAGATCTCGGCAATATCATGAGCCATGTGAAGAAAGCAAAGGTACTGCTGTTAGACTGAGTGTAGAACTGTCAGGGATTTGTCACTCATCAGCTGAATTGATTAAAATATGACCTGCTGGATTTGAATCCATAGGACCTAGTTACAGGGAGAGTAAAATAGGAGCTTTTGGATGATCTGTCCAAAGAAGGATGGAGGTGTGTTAGATCTAGTTATGGACTGACCTGTTCACTGAGCAAATGCCGCAATGGAAACCTGTTGTTTTCAGTTGGAGAAAGATTACTTCCAAAACTAACATTCAGATCTGAATGGATGTTTCTGCCACTGATACACAGTCTGGTGTCTAAACACAAATCCTGCCCGTGGGTATGTCAGCTGATGAAAGGCAGGCTTGTGCTGTGCTGGTGTGTTGTGACAGGGAGCAAAGCTGCAGGTGGAGCAGTCACACTCTGTGGCAAGATTTGCTGGGTGCTGCCCTGGGATAAGGAGCTGTGCCGGCAGAGCAGCCGGTGAGCCCAGTCTGACCTGCGCCCAGCCTCTCGGAAACAACCATAATCCCTCCTTTGTTTCAGGGTGTTACTGTCCCTGTCTCTCTGTGGTTCTGTTTGTGTTTCTTTTTCTGTGTTCAGTCTGCAAACAGGAAAGCAAACTCATTTATTTGGTTAGCACGGAAAAAGGAGTGAGGATATTGACAGCTACTAGGCTAAACCATAGTGTGATCCCTGCGCTCTCCTGGCCAAGCAGCTGGTGGTTGGGTTGGGATGGGTTGGCCCATCCAACCCATGGGATTGTTTCCCCCTTTCTTCCCATGGGGATGTCTTTCCTCATGAACCCTTGAGCTGCTCTCCACCCCCCTCTCAACAAACCCACCCCTGGCAGTTACACCTTCCCGATCGCGCTTGCCTCTGCAGCATGGACTTCTCAGAGCTCTTTCCCAAAACTTAATGATTTCCTCAGCAGTCTGGGCTGAGATGACACTGCTGGGCCACAGCAGGCCAGGCCATGGGTCACAGGAGGCTGCGTGCTTAGGAGGGAGTGGGATTACAAGGGGAGTGTGGGGATCTGTGTTCATCACCTTGGGGAGGGGGAAGGAGGCAAAATGCTTCTGCTGCTTGTAACAGTGACACTAGGAGACTTGGGGACAAGGCACACTACTGTGTGTGTACTCCCCTCCCTGAGCCTGTGTCGACTTGTGCACTGCAGCTTGCAAGAGAGGGGGGGATGAACCACTTGGCTTTCCTTTGGAGAGAGAAAGGATGAATTTCTCCCCATGTAACTGCTGTCAAGTGGTCCTCTTCCTCCTTTCCTTCATCCTCTCCCACGTGTGCTCACCACTAGAGGTCACTGACAAAAAGGGAATGCTCTTTCTGTAGCCGCATGTCCTGCAAGATGATTTAGGGAAGGGATCGTGATGTTGTCCAGCAGTTTTATGAAAAATTAGGTATTTAGTTTTCACTGACTGACAAAATATGGAAACGGCATGGTCAGAGTCGTGTAAAGCAGGAAAACAATGTATCGCAGTCCAGTTTATGAATAAAAAGTGAGCACAGTAATAAAATGCTTCCTGCTCGTAGCTTCTTGTGCTCGTTTTTGTAGAGAGCATGGCTGAAGTCATGGGGTACTGTTTCATACACAGGCAAGGAGAACTCATTGCTGTCGGTGACTTTGGCTGATGCGTAAGTCAAACAAGTGCTTTCTTCTTGGCTTTCTCGTTGCTGTGTGTGAGTGGTGAGAGGCTGGATGTTGGATGTACAAGTTAGTAGAGAAGTGGAGGTATCTGTAGATCGGGTTCTCATGGCTCTGACCCAAGTAGCCCTCCTGATCTGAGAGAGAGAGGCCCAGCTGGAGTTGTCAGCTGCAGGTTTTGATCCGCTGCCTTTTCAATGGAGAAGGTGGCACATGGCTTTTGTGGAGTGACAGCTGAGCACTGCCCTCCTGCCTCTGCAAATGGTTCAGTCCTGAAAGTGCAAGTGTCAGTGTTGGACTGGAGTACACTCGTACTCGCCCTCTTGGATATGAGCTGTTGTCAGCTGATGAGACAGGAGGCCCTAAAACTATGGGGCAGCCTTTCTTTGTCGCTGCTGTAGTCATGTCCCAGTTTTTTTAATTAATTTTGAAACCTTAAACAATGTAGTTCTTATTACTGGGCCTTTTATTCTTGTTCTGTATGGCTGAAATGCACCTTTCTAGTCTCCTGCTTCTATAACTGGAACAGCTAATGGAGAAAGGGTCCTCAGCGGTGCCTTCCATGTAAACCCTTGGCTCTCCTGGGTGTGGGGTTGTTTCCAGAGCGATGGCAGGATGGAGCTGTGTCTGTATTTCCTGAGGGAACCTGAACTACTGGCTGCCCTTCTCATCGTCGGGGAGAAAGAATGACTTTGTCCAGGTGGTGAATCTCCTGGGGAACGTGCACGTTGACTTGCAACAGGTTTATGCAAATACTTGAATTGTAAAATGATCCCAAAGGTGCAGTTATTTACTTTAAAAAAAAATTTAATGCTGAAGACTGGGTGTGAAAGAGCAGGACGATCTGCATTTATGAAAGGAATTTATCATGCTCAGACTCTCTTGCTCCCAGGCAGGAAGGTTTAGTTGTTTAAATTCAGTGCACCTCAGTTTAAGTCCCACCCTTTCTTTAGTGGCTGTGCGTTTGTGTGATGCGAGCTTTTCTTTTTCAGATGAGCTGTGTTGTGCCTTTCACCACTTTTTTTTTTTTCTTTTTCTCTCAGAGACACTTTTGTTTTATGCTGATATGACCTGTTGTCTTGCAGTAATCACAGAATGATATGGGGTTGGAAGGGACCTCTGGAGATCTAGTCCAACCCCCTGTCAGAGCAGGTTCACTCAGAGCAGGTTGCCCAGGAACGTGTCCAGGTGGGTTTTGAATGTCTCCAGAGAAAGAGACTCCACTACCTCCTCGAGCAACCTGTTCCAGGGCTCTGCCACCCTCACAGGAAAGAAGTCCTCCTTTGTGTTTAGGGGGAACTTCTTATATTCAAGTTTGTGCCCATTTCCTCTTGTCCTGTCCCTGGGCACCACTGAAAAAAGACCAGCCCCATCTTCTTGACACCCACCCTTTATTTATAAGCATTGATCAGATTCCCCCTCAGTCTGCTCTTCTCTAGACTAAAAAGACCCAAGTCCCTCAGCCTCTCCTCATAAGAGAGGTGCTCCAGGCCCTTAATGATCTTTGTAGCCCTCTGCTGTACCCTCTCCGATAGTTGCCTGTCCTTCTTGAACTGGGGAGCCCAGAACTGGACACAGTGCTCCAGATGGGGCCTCCCCAGGGCAGAGCAGAGGGGGAGGATGACCTCTCTTGACCTGCTGGACCTAATCCTTACAACACAGGTGAGTGCTATGGGTTTTTCTATCTGAACTATCCATGCACAAGCTGGCAAATTTGAAGACTCATGCTTTTCAGGCTTATATCACAGGCACCTCTTCACACGCAGAGTTACTTGCATTTGAAATGTGCTGAACGGTTTTCAGCACAGGTTTTGTGGCTGTCGGTGTTGGGAGCCGGTGTCAGCTCTGCACACGGGAGATGGAAGAGCAGGTTCTGCCTTGTGAAATAAGTTAATTTGAAACGTTTTAGGGTCCAGCTTTCCTGTTTCCAGTTTTTCTTTGAGGCATGAATTGTCTCTTGTGAGAATCGCTGGCAGATGAGGCAGATGTGCAGTCACAGATAGTCATAATTCCTTCTCCTGCCTTTTATGGGATGGCAGAGGGAGGCTGTGGAGGTGACTGTATCTAATAAATGTTTGCTCACATCTCTGCAGGTGATCTTAATTTAATTTTGTATCCATCTCCTATTGTGTGACTTGATGGAAATCAGGGCTGAGTTTTGTTTTACAGCTTTTTCCCCCCATATGCTGCAGCTTCATTGTACTTAACAAGGTATTGTCAAAGGGCTTGAGACAGGTACTGGATTCTTGCAGCCATCTGGGTCAGGCAGATGGATTCAGGAGTTCAAGGTGGATGCCAGACCCTCTCTTCCTGGTTGTAGCTATTACGTACTCTCCCTTGGAAAAGAGATGGATTTTTTTAAAGAGCTGCTGAGGGTAAAGGTGCAGAATTCAAGGTGATGGTACCTTCTGCATGCGGAATCTGAGCACAAAAACTGGGATGAGGTTGGGCAGCAACAGGAAATCATTCAAGTATACAAATTGATGGCTGATACGAAGGCTGGGGAGGTCTGAGGGTGCTTCCCTTGGGTGCCTGATGGTCCCAGGCTGTGGTGCTGTGGTGGGCTGGGTGATGCCTGGCTTAGGTGAGTTAAGGTCCAGTTTTCCTCTGCATTTACTACCCTTCCAGCTGCTTGTTTTAGGGCTGAGGCTGTGGGCCTGTTCTCCAGATTGCTTTTATGTGGCAGCAGAAGGCAGTGGTGCTTCTTAATGGATTTAATAACTAAGCAGACTTTCAGGCTTTTAAGTTGTGCCACACTTTCCCTGTCCTCCAGAGTTAGTCCCCTGAAATGCATATATCAGATAAAATGAGAAATCCAATGGGTATGTTTGTGGCCTGCACAACTGCCATTAATCATAGGGACACCATTTCTTAATGTAGATTATCTCCTCCAGCTGGGAGATTGTGATAAACTAGAAAGACAGATCAATCTCGACTTGTTCCCAGGGAATGAAATGGCTTTATTAACCTTCATATTTATAAACTGCAGGCATGAGTAATGGTAATAATAATATCCTATTTTTTTTTATGGGGTGGGAGGTAATCAAAAGGGCATATTTTGTTGACACAATTTTGAGATTAATGTTCTTGTTTTCTAAAACAAGAAGTTTAATGATGCTGATAGTCAGATTTGCAATGAAAATCTGGAGGAGGAGGGTGTGAGAGAGTAGGACTGGGACCGAGTTTGCAGGAAACAGTGTGTCCCAGAGAGCATGTTCAAGAAGTTTCTGTTTACTTCCATGTCTGTTTGCCCCAGTGAGGTTTCCTGAGACCCTTGGCTCTCTTCCCAAAGAAGTTATCCTGCGTTAGCCATTTTTCACCGCTGGGACTGTAAATCACACCAAATGCAATGTTTCCTAACAGCCTTTGTGTGAGAGTGTGGCTGCTCTGGGGCACTGAACGCTGCTGACACTTGGTGAAGAAAGTTTTAATGGAGTTGGCTGGAGTTTTAGTCAAAATGGGACAAAGAGTTTTAAGACTTATAAATTTAACGTATAAAATTTGTAGACTGTTACTGTAGAAACTTTTCAAACATGCAAGAATTGTTAGCCATATTTTAGGTGAATTGAATAGGGCTGGGTGCTTAACTGTCAGATTTGGAAACAACTAAAAATGATGTGCATGTTTAGAGTTCTCCAAAAACTTTCTCTGACTTTTAACGGGTGAAAGATTCCTGTAGGGGGAAAAATGTGCTCTTATATGCAATAGCTTGGTCTCTGGGCTGGATTTTGACCTCTGCTCCTCTGGCTCAGAATTCAGTGTGATCCTACATTTATAAGCTTTAGGAACTATCATTTAACTGCTTGGGGACTACTTCAAGCATGAAAGTCTGGATTTGTTCCAAGGACAGTTCACCCTTCCCCTTTCCTGTGTTCAAATCTTTCTTCTCCAAGCCTTGAGTATTGAAAAGAATTACAACTCATAAACAATGATACAGGAGATCTTGAGGCTTGCCTTTTCTGTAGAAGGCCTTGGGAGTGCCCAATGAAGAAGTTGCTAAAAAGGAAAAATTACTTTAAAGGTAACCTCTGCTTGGAGGTTCTGTCTTTGGCAAATGGTAGATTCTGCCTTCCTTGTCCAGCCTTTGTGAAGGCCTTTAAGATTTATCAAGTCTTTGATTTTTGCCCTGGGTGGTAGATCCCATATCCCTTGCTCTCCTTTAGTCTGTTGTAAATGAGTCAGTAAATGGGTAGTGAAGCAGACCTGATAGGTATGAAACATTCCGTAAGTCCGAAGACTCCTTACTTCCTTTTCTTTTTTTTTATTGCAGCCCTTACTTGACCATGTCTGTTGTTGGAGGTGTTCAGGGTTTGGCCTGCAGCAATCCAGCCCATCTGCTTCCTATTCCTCACAGTCTTTGTGCTGCAGTTTTCAAGTGTTTGTTTTTTCTGTGCATTTTTTTAAGGTTGTTGCCAGCCAAATAACACCACAGTTGAACAGAAGTTCACAAATCAATGCATAGACAGGAATTATCTGCTGGTGGTAATTGCTGAGAGAAGCATGGAGGAAGCCACCTATTGAATTTTGCTGTATCTGAGGAGGGTAACATGAGGTTGCCCTGTGGGAGCACAGCATCTGCTGCCAAAGACTGATGTTGTTTGGGTGAGGTGTATGAAGTACAGTAAATGTGTCCCCGTTCCGCTGGACAGACCCTGGGGGTTGGTTGCTCAGCAGCGCAGGTGTCAGTGACCCTGTTCATATCATGTCTCCATCAGACCTTCTGATTTGCTGTGGCTGCCCAGGGGTCAGTGTGGTTTCTAAGCGTTTCTCAACTGCAAACTTCACATTTTTGACTTGCTTGGTGTCTTGCCCCTCCATGTGGAGGCCAGCACCAGTCATGGACACTGGGAACTGCTCTTCCTTTCCTGTTATATATGAGCTGAGCCACAATTTTGCTTCCTTTGCTGATACTTGGGCTGCCAAAGCAGGAAAAGTACCTACCCCTGTTCATGTCAGAGCTGAGATCCTGACATCCCTCTATTGCTGTTGGTTGCAGAGGTTTGGCATGAGCTGAGGACTGGTTTAGCTCTGTGCGGTGGGTATGTAGGTGAGATGGATCCAGTCCTAAAAGCTTTCTCAACAGAAGAGCGTGGCATAGGAGAATGGAAGGTGCATTATCTCAGCTCTACAGGAGGAGCTGGACACCATAATATGATATTAACTTGGTTTTGTATTGCACAGAGCACTTACATGTGTGCCCAACTGTGCTGTGGATTTTTCGTGTGATAGTGCAGTGAAGCTTTTGCATGAGCCTTCGCATTCTACCCTTCTACCCTGTTCTTGTGAGACCCCACCTGGAGTACTGTGTCCAGCTCTGGAGTCCCCAACACGGACCTGTTGGATTGGGGTCAGCGGAGACCACAGAGATCCTGCAAAGGCTGGAGGCCCTCTGCTCTGAGGACAGGCTGAGAGAGTTGGGGGGGTTCAGCCTGGAGAAGAGAAGAGTCCAGGGAGACCTTAGAGCCCCTTCCAGTCCCTACTGGACTACTACTACTAGTAGTTTTTAAGTGGAGGGTGTTATATATCATCTGCTGCAAACAAGTGTGAAGAAGAGACTTCAGTGTGCTTTGCTGGAAAAGCAGCTTGTGGGGTTGTGTGCATGGAACTGTGCCATGTACTCGAGTGTATGAAGCACCAAGTTCTTCCTGACCCTTCTTTTGCCTGTAACTTTGGAAGGTGGGGCTTTGGATCTCATGGAATGCTTTGCAGGGCTCTTGGATATCTGTCTTGTTTTCCAAATTGACTAGTCTACGTTGTCTTCCAGTCAATGAAGATTGATTATGGTAGAAACCAGGCGATTTCCTTTTGGCTTTAGTAATGTGTTCTTATGATAATCCCATGGCCTCTCATCTAATAGTTCTGAAAAGCTGGACGATGCACATCACTGAGTGGGCTACAGACCAAAACTGTTAATTTGGGTGCTTGTGAGAGTTGTTCAGAGTTCCCACTCGGGGATGTGTGGCTTGGCTGCTGCTCTCCAGTTAGCGCTGACTTCTGCTCATTATCAGCTTTGCATGTAGCCTTTGGCAAAATGGTCTTCCTGGGAAGAGTAACCCAAGCCAGGGGTTCTACTTGGGACTCTCGTGGTCCTAGGAAAAGCATCTCTGCTTGACACTCTCTACAACTCCCTGAAAGGAGGGTGTAGCTGGGGGGATGGTCTCTTCTCCCAAGGAAAAGGTGACCAGATAAGAGGAAACAGCCTCAAGTTGCACCAGGAGAGGTTTAAGATGAATATTATGAGAAATTTTTACACTGAAAGGGTTATTAAGCATTGGAAGAGGCTGCCAAGGGAAGTGGTGGAGTTGCCATTCCTGGAGGTATTTCATAGAGTCATGGAATCATAAAATGGCTTGGGTTGGAAGGGACCTCAAAGATCATCCAGTGCCACCCCCTGCCCTGGGCAGGGACACCTCCCACCAGACCAGGTTGCTCAAGGCCCCCTCCAACCTGGCCTTGAACCCCTCCAGGGATGGGGCAGCCACAGCTTCTCTGGGCAACAGTCTCACCACTCTCCCAGCAAAGAATTTCTTCCTGAGATCTCCTCTAAATCTCCCCTTTTTTAGCTTAAAACTGTTCCTTCTCATCCTATCACTGCACTCCTTGATCAAGAGTCCCCCCTCAGGTGTTTAAAAGCCCGGGCAGGCGTGGTGCTGAGGGACATGGGTCACTGGTGGGTTTGTCGGTGCTGGGCTGATGGTTGGACTCGATCATCTGAAAGGTCCCTTCCAACCCCGTCGCACCATAGACGATTCTATGATTCTATAACCTGAATCATCATTTTATGGCTTTCCTGCATTATACAAATTCTGCAGATGGGTGAAAGCTAAGGCTGGTTTGAGACCTGGCTGCTGCTTGCTGAGGTCTGATGTGTGTCAGTGCACGAGTGTGTGCTGGGTTCCTGCCTCTCTGCAGGGGACACTCTGGGTTTCTCATCCAAAATAGCTGTCTGCAGTCCCATCAGCTTTGTTCCTTACAAGGGCTGGATTTTCCAGTGCTGCTACTGAGAAATACACCCCTCGCTGGTGGGTGTTAGCTCAGACTGACTGGAGGCTTTTTCCAGCAAAGCAAACAATTGTAGAAGCAAAAATCATCACACTTTCTTTTTTTAAACATTTGCATGGCGTTTTGACCACTCGAAGGATTGGTGTTGGAATGAAATGCCCTCCTAGCCCTAAACTGTAAGGAAAAGAAAGAAATAATGGGGTGGAAAGGTCTTTTGCTGAGCCATTTAAAAAAAAAAATAATCTGCAAAATATGGCAAGGCATTGTGAAAAGATGTGTGGTGTGTGCTCAGTGTGTGAGAAAGTAGAATAGACTGAAGTGGGAAGTCGTACTGGTTTCAGGCTGGGCATTTCGGGACACTTGTTAAATCACCTTACCTGAATTTTCAGTTTGATTATTGTAGAGAAGAAAGGAATAAAAGTGTGAATATATGGCCCAGTTTTGAAGTGTAAACCAGTCACTTCTGGTGGAGACAGACACATTTTTTAGTTCTGATTCTTGTTTCCTTTGGAATTTGGTCTTTTTTTATGCCACATCCAAGGAAGTTTCCCAATTTAAACAAATGTGGCCGGAGCCACACAGCAGTGTGTGAAAGGGAGTTGTGGTTTAACGACACCTTGTAAAACCCTTCCCTACAGCAGAGCAGGGATTCTAGAACTCAGTGAAGCAGTTTTACTGCCCTGCAGCCGGGGAGATGTATTTTTAGAGCTGCGATCTGGAAAATCGTTTTGTCTTTGAGAATTCTGCCTGATGAACCTACAAGGAAATGGATGTTGGTGGGATCATTTATCCTTCCGTGTCTCCCGGAGGATGCTCAGTGCCCTTTTGGGCTGATTCGGTTGGGTGGCAGCAGAAGTCTCCTGTCGTTACTTGCCTTCATGAGTTTGGGTTTTAAAATGCTGTTGTGTATGTCCAGAAGTCTCAGCACTGACTTTTCAAGCAGTCTTGCATTTCAAAAAGAAATGAAAGATTCCCTCTGTGGGGACAAGCCGTGGGTCTGTTTGAACAGCATGCTTTCTTTCGATGGCAGGGAGTACCCACTGCCCCAGAACAATGCCGGGGCCTTCTGTTACTGTGCCACGGACTGAGATAGGTGTGGATGGGGGCTTCCTTCTGGTTCATTACTGAAAATTCACAGGGGTTTCCATTCCAGGAGAAAAACCAAAAAATTGTTTCAGAGTGGGTTATCATATTCCCCTGGAGCACTGTGTCCAGCTTGTGTCCTCAGCACAAGAAGTACATGGACCCGTTGGATTGGGTCCAGAGGAGGGCCATGAAAATGATCAGAGGGCTGGAGCCCCTCTACTGTGAAGACAGGCTGAGAGAGCTGGGGCCCGGGGAAGAGAAAGCTCCAGGGAGACCTTAGAGCCCCTTCCAGTCCCTAAAGGGGCTCCAGGAAATCTGGGGAGGGACTCTTGATCAAGGAGGGGAGCCATAGAAGGAGGGGAAACAGTTTTATACTGAAAGAGGAGATTGGACGGGGCTTTGAGCAACCTGGTGTGGTGGGACGTGTCCCTGCCCAGGGTAGGGGGTTTGAACTTGATAATCTTCTAGGTCCTTTCCAACTCTAACCATTCTATGGTTATTGGTATCAGTCAGCTTCTCAGGGGCTTTCCCCTTTTTAGGACACTTCTTGGAAATGCATGCCAAGATTTTTTGCTTTCGATGAAGCCACCTCCCGAGTCAGTGGTGGCCAGGTAATGAATCGCCACATTCCACATCTCTCAGCTCTCACGCTTTTCAACCCTTATCTGCTTTTTGCTGCAGTTCAGGCTTTTGTGCTCAGCTGGGCAGTGGTGTATGGAGCGGGTACAGAGCCTGTGATTATCTAGACTCTAATAGCTATTTTTAATAAGATTTTCTTGCTGTTGGGATGTCTGGTGGTTCGCCGATTGCTCAGTCCAATTTTCCACCTTTAATCTTGGTGCTCACTTGGAAGTGCTCAGAGCTGTTTTTACTGGAGGGTGAGCACAGTTAGAGCATCCCGTGTCGCTGTGAGGTGAGCAGTGGATTTCAGCCGGGCACTGAGCAAACTGCGGTTCCAGCTCTGTTAGGGTGGGGTTGTGACATCCAGAGCTTCATACCTGGGGCAGGAAGGTCCCCGTAGTGCCCTGGTAGCCTTCTGCTCCTCTACTCTTGTGTCCAAGGGTGCCTTTGTGGAAGCCTGTTCCCTCTCCCATTCTCATTCTGTGCGTTTTACTCTTGCGGGACATTGTTTTGTGAGGAGACGAGTGCTGGGCAGCCAGGTAGGTGTCTAATCAACTTTCAGAAAGTGCCCCCGTGGCTCTTGCTGATGGTGTTACTGACAGCTGAGCCTGAGCTGGGAGAGAAGTTGTCAGCTCTTCTCGCTTTCCTCTTGCCGCTGGAGTCTTGCTCTAGAGCTCTCTAGAGTGTGAACTTTTACTCTGCATTCGTGTCATTCATGAACTTTCAGACTTCATTTAACGACTCCCCTGGGAAAGTTTTACTAATGCTTCTTGCTGCCAGGCAGGCTTTTCCTGCCGGCTGTGCCAGCTCTTTTCCTTCTGGTTCTGTTAGTCCTGGCTCCAGCCCCTCGTCACTTGCTGTTTGCTTAATACTTGTGCCTTTCATTCTGTAAAAGATCCTGGAGCCTTTTGATGGATGAGGCTCTGTAAATCGCGACGAGGCCAGGGGTTCCCTCTTGTTGGGGAGGTTAAGTAGGAAAGAAGTTTAGTCAAAATTGGGCTATTTTGTGTGTCATTTTCCTTGATTGAGCTGAGATCTGGGGAAGAACTTCTTTGGTGTGAGGGTGGTGAGAACCTGGCCCAGGCTGCCCAGAGAAGCTGTGGCTGCCCCATCCCTGGAGGAGTTCAACGCCAGGTTGGATGGGGCTTTGATCAACCTGTGGTGGGAAGTGTCAGGGCAGGGGGTGGGAACGGGATGATCTTTAAGATCCCTTCCAACCCATTCTATGATCCTATTATTCTGTGCCACATGTCCTGACCCATCAAAAATGAGCTTCTACTCGCCCCAATAAAGCGTGTCCTGGCTGTTGTACTTTATGGCAATAAAAGGGAAGGGATGAAGAGATTGTTTTCCTTCACCTGCAGAGGAGGTGATCCTGAGTCCTTACAGCTCAGTGGTCCCTACAGCACTTCGCAGGGACACAAACTCCTCCACCAAGAGCTGTGCTGAGCCTCATGGTGCTGATAAGTCAGGATGTACCCCTAGTCTTTCTCATCTGTTGGGTTCTCTTCTTTGTGAACACAGACCAGAGTATGACACTTCAGTTTTTTCAGCAGTGAAGTATTTCAAGGGCATGAAAAGCTGCCTTGTGTCACTACTTGCTTGATTTGTTATGGAAAGCCAGTAATTTGCCTTAGATTTACTACAGGGCTTTCTGCTAAATCACCAAAACTTGAGAATTTTGCTCTGTGCAAAGCTAACTTTGTTAACTCTCTGCTCAAACTCTAAATAATAGATATGAAAGGTTTATTAAGCAAATAAGTAAAACTCCCAGGGGTGTGAATTCTATTTTCCACAAGAAATACCTGAAGCCAATCACTTGCCAAACTGAACAAGTCAGGTATTGCAGTTCAGAGAAAAACAAATGATTATTTTGTTTATACGCTTTCACATCAGGAGGAGAGAGGGCGAAAATACTGTCATCTCTGTGAGGGGAAAGATGATTATTGAAATAAATGTTTCTGCCTTGCCAGTAAGGCAATCTTATTCGTTCTTCTGATGTTTAGATACTTTGCTCAGCTCTTGCAGTAACAGGCACAGTCAGCAGATAGAAACGGAAGCCCTTTAAATTCAGAAGGACTTTTGCTGTATTTGAAGGCTATCTTGGATGGGATGTCTCATTTGGGATGATGGGACGGGAAGTCAATTGTTGCATTTTTAATATTACGCTTTTAATATTATGATAATGCACATTTAGTTCTGGGAGAATAAATTTGGCTGATGGGCCGGGATGTGTCCACTTGTAAATCCTGCGCAGGGTTTTCCTGTGAGTTGGTGACAAATCTGTGTAAGACAGTGGCTGTTCCTTTGCATGTGGGTGGCTGGGACTGGTTCTGGGTTCAACGGTAACTTGGGGTGGAAGAAGATCTTTGTTTAAGACTTAATAGTTAAAAGGTGAGGATTTTAGCTCCTTCCTTCCTTACACATGAGGCTTTACCCGTAATATTAACACTTTATTGTTGAAGCATCTTGCTGGTAAATGAAGATCAAATATCAAGAAATGAGATTAAACTCAACAAATGCCAAGTATTTAGTAGAGGCCGGCTTTTAAGGAAGTTTTGATACTTTACAGAAACCAGTGAAATTCTGCCTGAAAACTCTGTAAACTGAGTGAAAGGCAGCAGGAGATGGGAGCACCTTTCTCCTTCAGTAAGGACTGTGTTGCGTTACTGGTGATTAGAAAGTACCTTCCTGGACAAACTAAACGTTTTATCAAAATGAGCAGGAAAGAAAAATCCTCTGTCCCTAAATGTTTTCCTTTCCTTTTCCCTTCTTAAGCGCTTTCTAGGAGCTCTGTCCTTCAACCTCTGAGTCTGTGTAGGGTTTTTTTGAAGTGGGTTGGGTTTTTTTTTCTTTCTGAGGCACCTTTATTTTCTGCAGCTTTGCTCAGGTACAGAAGAAATCTGTCTGTGTGAATACTCTCCCTGTTTGTGAAGAACACAGCTTGGCAAGTTGAGAGCACTGGTTTCCTTAGGGATGGTAACAGTTGGTGGGTCGACTCAAACTGGAAATGTTCATGTGAACTTCTTGATGTCTTTGGCACAAAGAGGCTCGGACGTGAAACAGCCTCAGCTTTCTGAAAACAAAACGTCCTTTGGTTTTTGTTTGTTGTTTATCCATAACTCCTCTAATTTCAAAAAAGCCATAGAGAACTGACAGATTACAAGTTGCATGAAATATCAAAGTGATTATTTACACTTTCATACTTCTTTATGTAGGCATGAAACAATAAATATCCATAAAGTCTCACTGGTGGCACTTATACAGCGGGGGATTCACAATTTCTTACATGCCTTTGTTTCCTGTAACTTTATGCTAATACGTGATTCCAGTAATACCCCTTCCAGTACCTAAAGGGGACCTACAGGAAAGGTGGGGAGGGACTCGTGATCAGGGAGGGGAGCCATGGGATGAAGGGGAAGGGTTTGAAAAGGAGAGAGGGGAGATTTAGATTGGATATTAGTAAGCAATTCTTTGCTGTGAGGGTGGTGAGAGCTTGGCCCAGGTTGCCCAGAGAAGCTGTGGCTGCCCCGTCCCTGGAGGGGTTCAAGGCTAGGCTGGATGGAGCTTGGAGGAACGTGTTCTGGTGAGAGATGTCCCTGCCCAGGGTAGCAGGTGGCACTGGATGGTCTTTGAAGTCCCATCCACCCCAAACATTCTATAATTCTATATTCCTGCATTTGGGTTTAAGTAGGTTCCAAGGGCTGAACTGTGTCCTGTTAAGCAGCATTTGATGGAAGCCGAATGTTGGTGGGACCTGCAGCTAGTTTGTCTAAGTGGGGCAGGGGGGAAACAGCCTTTTCTTGCAGGGACTTTGGTGATTACCAAATTTTGGTGGTACTTGGCTGCCTTTTTAGGTGACTTGTGGAGACCACAGCTTCTCTCCTCACGACAAGAAAGACATTGAGGTTCGGGAGCGTGTCCAGAGAAGGGCAATGGAGCTGGTGAGGGGTCTGGAGAACAAGTCTTGTGAGGAGCGGCTGAGGGAGCTGGGGGTGTTCAGCCTGGAGAAAAGGAGGCTGAGGGGAGACCTTCTCGCTCTCTCCAACTCCCTGAAAGGAGGGTGTAGCCAGGGGTGTGTCAGTCTTTTCTCCCAAGGAACAGGCAATGGGACAAGAGGAAATGGCTTCTAGTGGCACCAGGGGAGGTTTAGGATGTTAGGATGTTAGGAAAAACTTCTTCACTGAACAGGATATCAGACATTGGAAGAGGTTTCCCAGAGCAGTGTTGGAGTCGCCATCCCTGGAGATACTTAAAAGCTGGTCAGACTTGGTGCTGAGGGACATGGGTTAGTGGTAGGTTTGTCAGTGTTGGGTTTATGTTGGACTCTATCTTCTGAGGATTCTGTGATTCTACTCTGGAAACTCCTAGGCTGTACGACTCAGAGCGATGTAGTTTTCTTCCCTGACCTGTCCCAAATAATTCAGACACTAGCTGTGTGTCACACACAAAATGATTTGTTCCCTTCAGCTGGTACTCAGTGGAAAGCTGAGGTTATTGTGCGCTTATGAAACACTTGGGTTTAAATCCTGGAGTCCCTCTCACTCTCAGGTAAGATTCAAACACCTTGTTTCTTAAAACATCCTAGAGCATTTTACTGATGTGATAGTGGAACAAATCTAGTGTGTTGTGGGTTTTCTTCTTTTAAATTTACTGTCCTGGGTTACTGAAGGGTCAGAGTCTGGTGGGAGGAGGGATAAAATGCAGAGTTCTTGTGTCGGCACTTGTGTCAGTTTTTAAGTTTGGCAGCTCTATGGCTGAACTGTGCCACAGGGTTTAAAGTGTGATGGTTGAATCTATATGGCTGTAATTCTCTGTCTTTAAACAGAGAGAACATGAGCTGGAGGAAGGAGATGTTGGAACCAGCTTGACGCAAGAGAACGCTGGGCGGAAGGAGGAGGGTGAGAAGAGAGAGATGATCACCCCGGCGCTGCGGGAAGCACTCGCAAAACAAGGTGAGGTTCTGCAAAGCCCAGATGGTGGAGCAGGATTTGGGATCTTAGTGGTGGACTTTTAACAAAGCCAATAAAAGATGGTGTTCTTTATGCTAAAGATACTGCTCTGGACACTTGGCTGTGGTAGGCGTTAACCAGAGAGAGGCTGTTTGTACTCCATTGTGGCAGGGCTACAATGTGGAGAGAAGATGATGGTCCCACCCCAGGCCTCCAACTCCCAGAGTGCAGGTTTCTCAAAGAATATTTAAAGATCAGCTTTGCATCTTAGTCCCTCACTTTTATTTGTTTCATGCTCTGATCTTGTTACTGAAAGTTTATTTCCAGAAAAGGAAGTAGTTCAAACTAACTTTAAGAACAGTAGCTCTCCTATGAGCTGTAGAGAAGCATTTTAATGAACTTAATGCCTTTTTTTTTTTTTTTTAAAAAAAAACAACAAAGAGTGGGCAGGGGAATAGCTGGACTGACACCCTCAGTTCAGGGGCCTCAGTTGTGAGTGGCTGAGCCAGGAGAAAGGTGATGGGAGCTTCCCTGTGCTGCTCAGTTGGAAACTAAAGGGAGTTTAGCCTAATTTTTTTTTATCTCTTGGGTTAAGAGTGTGCTCAGTTTTCTGGTTTGCTAGATTGATAGTATTTCTTCTGATGCTTCTGAGAGCACAGGTCTGGTTGTTGCAGTGCAGGGCTTTAAATGCATAGTCTGAAGGAATAAAGCAAAGGTGTAAGAAGGAGTGTCAGTGCCTTTGCCTTCTTCATGTCCATAGTGGTGCTGCTGGGACCAGGGAGGGACCGCAAGAGCCTGGTTCAATACATCTCTTCAGCTTCCATTCTGAAGGCTGGGATGGTGGCAGTTACACTGTAGACTGCTGCAAAGCAGAGCACTGCTACAGCCTTTTATTTTTGTTTAGTTACTACTGCCTGTGTTTGATCCAGAAGTTGAATTGTTGGCCTGCAAGGGTGTTTGGAGGGCAGGTGGATTTGGCTAGCAGGGCTGGGGGAGTGGACTACTGGAGACATGGTTGTACAGAAGTGGGCAGTGGGGAGGTGAGGGAGCTTGTTTGCTCCAAGTCCCTGTTTTGGGTTGTTAGAGAGACCCCTGACCCTATGGAGGGGTGCACCAAGTCCCCCAGACATCTCAGAATCACAGAATGGTGGGGGTTGGAAAGGACCTCTGAAGGCCATGCAGTCCAAACTCCTGCCAAAGCAGGGTCACTTTTAGTGGGTTGCACAGGAACGTGTCCAGGTGGGTTTGAATATCTCCAGAGACAGACTCCACAGCCTCTCTGTGCAGCCTGTTCCAGGGCTCTGCCACCCTCACAGCAAAGAAGTTCCTCCTCATATTGGGATGGAATTTCCTGTGTTCCAGTTTGTGCCTGTTGCCCCATGTCCTGTTCCCAGGCACCACTGTGAAGAGTTTGGCCCCATGCTCTTGCCACCCACCTTTTAGCTATTGCTCAGCATCGATGAGCTCCCATCTCAGCCTGCTCTTCTACAGCTGAACAGCCCCAGGGCTCTCAGCCTTTCCTCAGCAGAGAGATGCTACAGTCCCTTGATCGTCTTAGCCTCCACTGGACTCTTCAGTAGATCCTTGTCCTTCTTGAACTGGGGGGCCCAGCACTGGACCCAGGACTCCAGATGTGGCCTTCCCAAGGCAGAGCAGATGGGGAGGATGACTTCCCTCCACCTGCTGGCCACATTCTTTTTGGTGCACCCCAGGAGACCATTTGGATTTGCTTCAGGCAACAGGAACTGTGGTGGGGCTGTGGAGACTGCCTGTGGTCCTGGCTTCTGAGAGGAGGGGCACTGGATGGGTTTCAGCTCTGCCCTGGCTTTGTTGTGTCACAGGGCTCTGCGCTGGCTCTCACTGGGCTGCGGTGGTCACAGGAGTGGGTCACACTGGTTCGCTTTCTGACCCAGTTTCTGCTGGTTTGGGTTGGGGGTGCCTCTCAAGGTTCATAAAAAATGTTCATTTAAAAAATGAAAGCAGCGCTGGAGGGAAGGTCGCTTTCCTACTGTGATTTTTTTTTTGATACAAAGGGAGGCTCCCCAGAGAACTCATACTTCCTTGTGATGTTCCAGGGAGAGGAATTCATTACCCAGATAAGTAGGTATGTATTGCTCCCTTCCTTCGTCATTCTGGGTCAGGCCAGCCTTGGATTGACTTGTAGGATCCACTTACTTAAATCCGCAGTTTTACAGACTTCAAACTGTTGTGTCTCGATCCTGACAGCTCCAACTGCCTCTGGCACAGCCCTCCCCTCCTTCCCTCACGTAATTCTTTAATGGTCACTTGACAGTCAAGAAGAGATGCTGTCTCTTTTCACATGACATATAACACCTTTTTTTTTCACTGCAATTATCACACCATTACAGGCTTATGTGGCTATAAAAATAAAACCACTCCCTTCTTCAGCACCATTCCCCCCAAAATAAAAAGTGCAATGTAGTCAAAAGATAATCTAATTAATTTAGCAGTAACTGCTTGATTTGGGTATAGTTTTGGTGTCTTCTAGATTATCCCTGAGGGTATAATTATACCCTCGAGAAGGAAAAATCAGTACTAGTGATTTAGGAGAAAGCTGTTATGCAGGTATAGTTTAAAAGACAACAGGAGTTTGTCTCTGAACAGCGTCTCATCAGACTATTGTGATCCCAACTCTTTATTTTGAATCACCTTCAGACAAATTTACCTTCCTGTAAGTAAACTGAATATTGCTTAAACAGTGTTTTTTATTTTAGGGCTGGGGTTGAATTTCGGCTAAATATAGCCTCACCCATTGGTTTGTGTAGGTGGGAGCCTTTATAGTTGCCTGGTTGCAAATACCTGTATAAGAGATGCTCTGTAATAGCTGCTCTGTAAAGTCGTAGCCAGTCTTGTGTTGTGAGAAAATGCTGATTCCTTTTCAGTGCTCGGTCTTGCATAAAATACAAATACAGCACAAACTACTTAGTGTCTCCAGGTCACAACGAGAGCTGGGGAGAGAGGCTGACAGCTGAAGTGTTTGGCTGTGTGTTCTATTTGAAGTGGTACCATTTTGCTGAGTTAATGCTTCAGTAATTTCATCTGTTCAGGTAGATGCCATGAAACAAACTGAAAATAGAAGCAAACTTTTCATATTAATATTTCCTGTGGTGATTAGTAGATACAGCCCAACATGTTCTCAGTTGCTTTCTGCTGTGGCTGGCAGATTCTTGATACAGCCCCCGCTAGGCTGGAAGGGGTTTTGCTGGGCCTGGCTACCTGGAGGCTTTTGTATCTGGTGAAGTTTGCCTTTCCAGAGCTTGTGGCTTTTCAGGAAGTGCATTTAAATCCAAGTTTAGCTTTAGAGGGAGCCTCAGGCTGCTGTTCTAATGGGAAAGGTGAGCGTGAAGAACCCAGTGTGAGTCCATGTATCAGCTGTGCTTATTTTACAGGTACAAAATACTCTCTCTTACGTTTTCCTGCTGCTATAGAGTCAGTTCAGCACCAGCACAAAGACCTGTTCTCTGTTCAGTGTGTTACCATTGCTAGTCCAAACTACTCTTTGACTTGCCAGATGTTTTATTGCTGTGATGATCAGCCTGAAAGCCAAGCAACTCAAGCCAGGTAAGAAAGCAAAGGCTGGTAGTTGGGGGAATCGTGGTTTTCCTGCAGCTGACTCCTTGAAATATTTGGAGGTCACACATGATGTTGCACAGGGACAGCTGGTTCCATAGAATACTTAGAGTTGGAAGGGAATTTAAACATCATCCAGTGCCACCCCCTGCCCTGGGAAGGGACACCTCCCAGACCAGGTGTGCTCCAAGCCCCATCTACCCTGGCCTTGAACCCCTCTGGGCAACCTCGGCCAGGGTCTCATCACCCCCAGAGTGAAATCTTTCTTCCCAGTATCTTGTCTCAATCTCCCCTCTTTCAGTGTCAAATCCTTCCCCGTCATCCTATGGCTCCCCTCTCTGATACAGAGTCCCTCCCCAGCTTTCCTGGAGCCCCTTTAGGGACTGGAAGGGGCTCCAAGGTGTCCCCTGGAGCCTTCTCTTCTCCAGGCTGACCCCCCCAACTCTTTCAGCCTGTCCTCACAGCAGAGGGGCTCTAGCCCTCCCAGCATCAACGTGGCCCTCCATCATCCCTGTCATGTTACAGTTGCTTCAGGTCTCCTTTGATGTCCCTCTCTTAAATGTACAGGAATAAAATGGAGCAAAGCTAAACTCAAATCCCTGAAGAGCTCATTGTTTACTTGGGAGATTCCAAGGACCTGGATTCCTTAAGCTGCTCATAGCCTGTATTTCCAACGGGCTCTTTGCTCCGTTCTTCTCTGCTGTAGCACTTCTAAATGCAGCTGTGCTTTTCCTGGTAGGCAACATGATGGCGATGGATTAGTGACACCCAAAGGCTGACCCCACTGACGCTGTGTAAATGATCCTGTTGTGTCTCTGCTACCACAGGTGCAGTTTTGCTGCGCTCCAGTTGGATTGTTCTTCCTTTACTGGTCAGGTGAGCCTGCAGTTTAGCACCAGAGCGTACAGGTTACCCCTATTTTACTTGTATCCAAAGTATATTTACTGGTGTCCAGCGTGGTGCTAGGAGAAGCTTATTCTCATCTCCTAATTCGGAGACGGTATTTCAAGCTACTGAAAGACCGTGGGCTGTTTAAGTAACTGCTTGTTTCCATACTTTGACTTCATGGTTGATAGAAAGATATACTTTGATTTATGTTTTTGGTGTGTATGGGCAATCAAGAGGATGAGAAAAATATTGAAGGTGCAGCTTTTCAAGTTCTTACAAACCTGGCTTGAGATGAGGTTTTAAAAAGTACCTGGTGGCTTTTGCTGTCCATTGTTGGGCTGAGGGTCCCAGCCTGCAGCTCTGAGCTCCTCTGACCGTCTCAGCTCGGCTTGGTGCTGGGTGGTTTGTGTCTGGGCTTTGGAAACGAGACCCACCGTGTGAGGACATGGCAGAGCGGTGGGTGCTGTGGGACGTCTGCTCCCACGGGCTGAACCTGTCTGTGTCTCTGGGATTCGCTGAGCTTTGTAGAGAGCGATTAAGCTCCAGGTGGCACTAGCAGCTCACAGCTGGGTCGGGGATTTGTAACACTGGTGCAGTCCCTGAAATGTGCCACAGAATTCAAATACTGGCTGTGGGAAGATTAAAAATTAGTTTGCAAAATAGCAAATTATTCTTAAGCCAGCAGAATAAATACAGTGTCTGAAATTAGGCAGGGTTAAACCTCCTGAACTTTCTTGCTGTTCCTTAGAAAACGTCTGTGTAAATAAACTCAATACACAGTTAAAGCGGGAGAATCCAGGGAGCAGGAGATGTGGAAGCTGCCAGGAGCTGGGCTGAGCTGACTGCAATGCTAATTCCCTGGTGCAGATACAGAGTTTGTGTGGAGCAGGGGAGATGGTGAATGCTCAGTTTTGTAGGGCTGATTCTTCCCTCTCATATAGTTCCTGGAGCTGGTGCAAAATGCATTTATATTTGAAGTACATTCATGTTGGGATTTGGTTGTTTTAGGTTTCGGAAGGGCTTTGGAGAGTATTGGTCTTTGAAATTAAGTCTAAGCTGGAACAAAATATGACATATATTCAGGCAAGGATAAAATTTGCTGTCCATTCTTTATAACATGACGCTCCCCACAAGCACGGGGACAGTCCATACAAATGGAAATGTGGAGCAGGAAATGTGCTGGGAATGACTGAAAGAGAGACTCGATAAAACACAAACAACGACAAAAAAGATCTTGTCTGTAGCAACTTGCAGTTCTGTCTCTGACTCTTTCTGCGGTTGTTCTGGGTACTGGAGGCAGAGCTGTGGAGGCTCCCTGCCACCTTCCACTGGAGGCTTCTCAGTTTAGATGGAACTTCCGATGTTCAAGTTTGTGCCTGTTATCTCTTGTCCTGTGTCTGGGCTCTGGTGCATGGGCAACTTGTCCACCACAACTCCGAGGTGTCTCTCTACAGGGCTGCTTTCCAGCAGCATCCTGTCTCATGTTCTCACTCCTGCTTCGAGTTCATGGAAACAAGCCCTGCCACAAAGCTCAACCCTTTTGTACTTCTTAAAAGCACTTTCTTTTTTGAAAAGAGAGAAAACTTAAAGAGCAAATCTTTGATGAGTTTGGCAAAGGCTTTCTTATAGGTTGAGCAGTGCTGGGAATGAATCTGGAGATTTCTTCTCTCGTGCTTGGGCAATCTGGAAAATTCCACTGCCGTGATACCACTTTTTTTTCTATTTCTGTATAAAATACTGAAATAATTTGAACATGTTCCTTTCACCGATGACATCCGTTAGGTTTTTTTTTTTAAAATTTTCTAGCTTTAGTCAGAACATGGTCTTCTGGGTGGTGGCTCAAGTGCAACAATTGTCTTAACACTTTCAATCTGCTGCTTAGCCTGGTGGTGAGGGGTTATTGCTGTGTTGCTCACCCTCAGCTCTGCCCCTTTCAAAGTGCTCTCTTGCAGAATGGCAGGAAATTGGAAACTCTTCCCTTCCCCCCCCCTCCCCCCGTAAACATTCTCCTCATGTGAAGTTCCCGTTTTGGCACTGAGTTTCAGCTTTAACAATAATCATTGCCTTAAAACAGAGGACTCTTATTTATGGAGATTGCTTTATAGAACCAGACTGGTTTGCTGGCTGTATATTGCTTTTCTCAGAAGAAAAGCCTTTGAAAAGTCATTTGAGTTTTTGAGGCATGATGTGACATCAGATTGGTTTTACTGAGCTTACAGTGACTGCATGCTCAGAGAAGGATGGGTAAGTCTTCTACCATTGGGGGATTTTGAACAACTGACCTACTTCATTCTTTCATAATTAAATCTTTTGCTTTGTGCATTCAAAGACTTTGGGTGGAGAAAGCTTTTGGTGTAGAGAGCTGTAATGGAGGGTGGCTTTGGGTTTTCTTCTAGACATTTTGGTGAACTGGCAAAGCCACAACTGGAAGACCTTACTCTCCTGAAACACGACACGGGTAGCAGAGAGCAGTGTCCTGTCTCAGTGGCTGAGAGCTCCATGGGCTTCCTACACCAATTCTTGAATTTCAGAGAATGGGCTTTTAAAAGCGGCAGTACTGGGACATCTTGGTGACATGGATGGTGGGATTGAGTGTACCCTCAGCAAGTTTGCTGACAACACCAAGCTGTGTGGTGTGGTCAACATGCTGGAGGGAAGGGATGCCATCCAGAAGTTCATGAAGTTAATCCAAGCCAAGTGCAATGTCCTGCACCTGGGATGTGGCAATCCCAAACACAATTCCAGGCGGGGTGGAGAATGGCTGGAGAGAAGAACTTGGGAGTGCTCATGGATGAGAAGCTCAACATGAACCGGTAAAGCGCGCTGGCAGCCCAGAAAGCTTGCCGCATAAAAAGAAGTGTGGCCAGCAGGTCTCGGGAGGTGATTCTGCCCCTCTGCTCTCTTGAGACCCCACCTGGAGCACTGTGTCCAGCCTGGAGCCACCAACACAGGAAGCACATGAACCTGTTGGAATGGGTCCAGCAAAGGGCCACAAAGACGATCAGAGGGCTGGAGCACCTCTCCTATGAGGACAGGCTGAGAGAGCTGGGGCTGTTCAGCCTGGAGAAGACTGGCGAAACCTTATAATGGCCTTCCAATATCTGAAGGGAGCTACAGGAGAGCCGGAGAGGGATTCTTTATGAGGAAGTGTAGCCGTAGGATGAGGGGTAATAGTTTTAAATTGGAAGAGGGGAGATGTAGATTAGATCTCAGGAAGGAATTCTTTGGTGTGAGGGTGGTGAGAGCCTGGCCCAGGTTGCCCAGAGAAGCTGTGGCTGCCCCATTCCTGGGGGGGTTCAAAGCCAGGTTGGAGGGGGCTTTGAGCAACCTGGTGTGGGTGGGAGGTGTCCCTGCCCAGGGCAGGGGGTGGAACGGGATGATCTTTAAGATCCCTTCCAACTCTAACCATTCTATGATTATTTATGTGATAAAGTGGAAATGCTGCAATGTAGTTTTTAAACAGTCACAGAAGAATTTTGCCCCAGGCTGTGGAGTCACCCTCTGCAGCACTGGCCTCTGTGGTTACAGCTGTCTGTGGTCTGTCAAACTCCTGTCTGTGGGACCGTGAGGGTGAGCAATCACCAAATCTTTATCATCCTGGTGTTATTGCCCAAAAACACTCAGTTCACACAAAAGCTTGCTTAAAAGCTTAACTCATTTCTTATTATAGTAAGAAATGACAATTTTGGTGAAGTTTGGCAGGCTTCTAGGCCATTCAGAATTTATCATCTAGAGCAGCATCAGCTCATGCAAAGAGTCCAGATTAGATGTCTATAGTCAGGAGCTGAGCTGATTACTTTGAGCCTGCTTATGATTTAAGGAATACTTTGAATATTAGGCTGCAGAAATAAGTGGATTGATTTTGTTCAGCCTCAGCATCTGAAGATCTGTGGGGAGTGTGAGCAGAGCCCCATCAACACACTGTGTAGTTTGGAAGGTGGGGGATCCAAATCTTCACATACAGTCATTGCTCCCAAGGAATATCTCTTATGAACAAAGAAGAGAACGTGGTCGGTGAGCACTGGCATATGTTAATGAGCCCTGGCGTATGTCAGTGAGGGTTTCGGGGCCATCAGTAAGGTTTGATTCAAGCACCATTGGCCTTGGCAGGGTCACAGAGAAGTTTTGGTGGGAGGTGTCCCTGCCCATGGAAGGAGGTTGGAACAAGATGATCTTTAAGAGCCCTTCCAGCCCAAACCATTCTGTGACTCTCTGAAGCTGTGGCAGAGCTGATGGGAGAGAGGAGCTAGCCTGCACTTTCCAAAGGGTTGTTCAGCAGAAGCTACGATGTGGAAACAGAACTGAGAAACCCTTCAGACTGGTTCTCAAACGTGTTTTCTCACACATTTGGTTTGAAACTTGGTGGTGCTTAGTTCCTCCTTAACCTTTTGTACTTTCTTTTAGCCTGAAGTTATTTGCTGCTGGTGTTACCAGCCAGCAGTGAAGCAAAAAGCTTGAAGAATTGGAAGAGGGGAGATTTAGATGAGACACCAGAAAGACATTCTTTACAGTGAGGGTGGTGAGGCACTGGAACAGGTTGCCCAGGGAAGTTGTGGCTGCCCCATCCCTGGAGGGGTTCAAGGCCAGGCTGGATGGGGCTTGGAGCAACCTGGTGTGGTGGGAGGTGTCCCTGCCCAGGGCAGGGGGGTTGGAATTCGATCTTTAAGGTCCCTTCCAACTCAAACGATTCTATGATTCTATAAGAACCAGGCTTGATGGAGGTGGAAGGACCCTGCTCACCTGGAGTAGATATGTGGAGAGTGTTCGGCCTTGGTCACTGATATTTTATCTCATTTCGAAGTGTGAAAAAGCACGGCACAGCCAGTGTGCACTGCCATAGCTCAGCAGGGTAAACCACACTTTCTGCTGGACTTAACCTACATTGGAACATTCCAACCTATCCATTGGTGTGGGGCCAGAGGAGGCTGCTGTGGGGGCTGGAGCCCCTCTGCAGGGAGGACAGGCTGAAAGAGTTGGGGGGGGTTCAGCCTGGAGAAGAGAAGGCTCCGGGGAGACCTTAGAGCCCTTTCCAGTCCCTAAAGGTGCTCCAGGAGAGATGGGGAGGGACTCTGGATCAGGGAGAGGAGCCATAGGATGAGGGGGAAGGATTTGTCACTGAAAGAGGGGAGATTGAGATGAGATCTGGGGAAGAACTTCTTTCCTGTTAAAATTGTCAGAGCCTGGCCCAGGTTGCCCAGAGAAGCTGTGGCTGCCCCATCCCTGGAGGGGTTCAAGGCCAAGTTGGAGAGGGGGCTTGAAGCAGCCTGGTGTTCTGGGAGGTGTCCCTGCCCAGGGAAGGGGGCGGGACTGGATGGTCTTTAAGGTGCCTTCTGACGCAAACCATTCTGTGTTTCTACGCCTTGAAGACCCGAGTTCCACAGCCTCATAGAGGTCTTTTAGAAGTTCTGCAAATATGTGCTGTTCCTTCTCGTAAACTATCACTGTGACTCCTGGCAGCAGCAAACGCGATGAATAACCCCCTTCTCATCACTAAAGCTGGCTGAAGTTTGGAAGTCTCTGTTTTGATGTTGAACGTGTTCAATTTTCTTTGCCTTTATAGGAAGCTGTGGGTGGAAGTTGATTTAAGTAACTTAAGAGAAAATGCTTTGGGCTCTGGAGCTTGGCACCTCGATCAGCTAAGCTGCTTCCTCCTTTCCCTCTAACTACTCAGTAGCAGATCTGGGCAAGCATGTCCTATTTTCAATATAATTTTAATCTAAAACCCATTTTGAAGTAGCCATGTTGCTTCTACTTACAAGTGATCAGTGAGAGAAAGATCTGCTGTTGCTGGATTCTGAAAAATGGGAGAAATACAGGTGAAATACACTGTGCTGGATGACACCAGAGAGAGGAAGAATATGTCACCCTTTGCCACGCTCCTCAAGAAATCCTGTAAGGACAGGAATTCTAGCAGTGAGGGAGGTCTTGGCTGAAATTAGATCTTGTTGGACAAGCCTTTTTGCAAAGAAAGGCAGGAGAACTGGGCAGGATGGCTCCGCGGCCGGAGGAGACTGGTGTGGAGCAGCCCAAGGCAGTTGTGTGTACTTGGCTGTGCCTCCGAGGAGTATCAGTCAGAAATTACCACAGGGTCTCCTGGGCCTCATCCAGGCCTAAATAAAGGTGTTCCCAGTATTGCATGTGGCTTTGCAGACTCTCCTGCGTCAGAAGTGCTGATTGGGGTTACAGGAAAGTTTCTCCGGGAAAGGTGTGGAAGATCTGCCATGTGAAATACCAAGGCTTTTTGGTTTTATGGCAGCTTGTTCTTCCTGGCTGTATTGGCTTAACCCTGAAAATGCATGTGAGGCGTGGGGAGTTATTCATTTAGGGAGCAAAAGGTTGAAAAATATTGTCCATTCCCCCTGGGCTGGAAGGGGAGAGGAAGCACAGGACATGGGAGCAGCCTGGCACTGAAGTCAACAAAGCCTCCCTTCATCTGGCAATTGGCCCCTTTACCATGGAACTGGGGATCCCCACTGCTTGCTCCTGCCAGTCATCTCCCCAGGCGTTCTACAGCCTCCTGGAGAGTCACCACAGGGACCAATCAGGCTAAAATATCACGTGTCCTAACCCCCAGCAAGGTTAGAGCAGTAGGAAGAGGCAGGAACTGACATCAGGTCAAGAAGAAGGAGGAGATGGGGCAGAGCAAGTAGAGCAGTGTGTTCTTTGCTGTAGTGCTGTACCTTTCCTCGTGAGCCACGTGTCTTCAAGGTTGGATTTTTATCTGGTGCAGCTCTTGTGGCATCTGCTGTCACTGTAGTTCCCGGCTGGCTAGGCCTCCTTGGAGGTGGAGGGGACTCTGGGGCGCAATGGTACTGCCCTGGGATCTCACTGCGCAGGAGGCACATGGTGACAAATGGGCAGGGTGTTTGTGCCACCCGTCATTGTAGGAGGTGAAGGCCAGTTCTTCTGCTGAACAGAAGGCTTTTCTCCTTGTTAAGTGCATGCTGGTTGGCAGAAAGGAGACTTGATACTGAAAATTTGATTTCCCTCTCAAGCGTTAATATAAACATCAGCCTAAAGCGGCTGGCTGAGACGTGCTGGGTTTGGGGACAACCAGACCACTAATGTATAAATGCTCCTGTGTGAATGACACAGTGAGGCTCCTCAAATCCCGCTTATTTTTATGCTGATTTTGAAATGACTTTTAATCCTTCAGACATATTGGTCTCTAAGCACTTTTTTTCAAAAAGGAAAATAACTCAACTCAAGCAGTTTGGGTAATAATAGTACTTAGTGCTTAACGAATGTTGTGGAATTAATCCTTCTGGACTAATAAATTTAAATGAAATTGTGTTGATCTTGGCTGGGGAACAGGGAAGCGATGTGAAATCAGCTTTCCTCTGGGTACAGAGGAGCAGCTCCTTCACTGTGGCTCCACCACAGCCAGTGGAGATGGAACTGGTGAAACTGGTGAACCCGTGAAGTTTGGGGTCAAGCTGAGCCCAACGTTTTAGTTACCTTCCTCCACTCTCACAACTGCATGACGAGTCAGGTGATGTTCTCCAGTCTCAGTCAGATCTGCTGAGGAGCAGTGGGAAGGTGTCTCTTTGGGGAAGAGTTGGTCCTGGGGTGACCCTAGGCCAGGGAGATGCTTCTGGTTCCCTGTCCTGTTCCCTCCCCCATGCTGCCCCTAGGGTTGGTGCAGATGTCCCGTGTTGCTGGGCTAAACCTGTTCATCTGCCATCCTGTTATGGAGAAGTCTTGTGGCCACCCCCTGTTGATTCAGACAGGACTCAGGAATCTAAATAAATCTCCCATTAAGAGAAATGGGTTCAGGTTGGACAAAGTCCCTTGGGAAGCCATGGTCTGTGGGGAACGTGCATGCCCCTGGAATGACATGGAGAGTGCTGTGGGTGGTGGTGTCACCTTTAGGCCAGCAGGGAGCAACAGCGTTGAGATAGTGACGTTTAATAACTATGTGTACCAGCTGGTAAGCTTTGTCTATCAATTATTGCAAGTTAAAATTGATGGTTTGATTTATTTCCTGTTTCCAGGTTACAAGCTGATTGGAAGCCATTCTGGGGTGAAGCTCTGTCGCTGGACAAAGGTATGCTCTTTCTCATTTCAGAAGTTAAAAAACATGCTAGAAACTTGCTTACGTAATGCTATTTCCAGATGAAATATTCTTTAAAAATGTGATATTGCTTGCAAGAAACCAAATTTCATCTTCCAAGCTGTAGTTTTGCATTTCAAGCTATTAAAATCCCTCTGTGAAGAGTGGGAACACGACTGTGGAGCTGGGAGCATCATTCTCTGTTGGGGCTTTTTTTTGTTTCCTCCCTGTTTTTCTGCTGTCTGCTGAAATATCTGCTGCCTGCTGAAGTGTACGGCAGGAGCAGAGCACAGAGAGAGACATGGGAAGGTTCCCAGCGGTGTGAGGTCTGAAAGGAGGGTACCACAGTGGTTACACTCGGGCCAGCGCATGGGGGTGATTAAACCTTTTGTATGGCTGATACAGCTGCTCTGCCACAGTCGGTGCCTTCTCCACTGGCTTTCAGCATCTACCACGTGAGATTTAGTAAGTCAGGTAACTGTCAATTGTTAATGCTAGGAATTCTTAAAAATTCCTCTGTGGGAGTGTGTGTGTGTGTGTGTGTGTGTATATAGTTGTGTATGATGTGTCTCTGGGTATATATGTATGTGTCTACACCTATCTATGGAAGAGCCATCCTCCCAGGCCTACAGCTGTGTGCTTCAGGCTGTCTAAACCCTAAACCAGGACCTTTTCAATTCACTTATTTGTAGACTTAAAAATGTTCCCCGTGGGGAGGCACAGAGCCTTGTAGAATAAACTTCAGCCTCTTCAGTATGTTTGCTGTTTTGGCTGTCCATTGGTGGTCCCTGAGCAGCTCAGAAATGAAAAGGTGATCTTTAATGTTATGTATTTGGGAAGTAACACTGATAAAACACGTTAAAGCCTTCAGCCTTCGCAGGGTGATAAACGGTGGGAATCATCAGCTCTTTAAAATGCCAGTGCATCTCTCCTTGTTGTGCTGTGGCAGTGATCAGTTCCTTGGTCTCTTAGCTCCCTTTTGCTGGATGATTAACTTTGCCACTCAAAGAGCTCTTTTCAAAAAATAAACAATCCCCAGAGTGGGGGTTGCAGCCAGGTTTTCTTACTGAAATACTTGGTATCAATGAACCTTTTCATCGAAAGACTTGTTCTTGTGAAGGGTTTAAAGAGTCCACTGCTGTATTGTCATGAATATTTGTGAGGCTTACTGATCCCACTGATGCTTCTGCTGTTTACTCTTACGAATGCTTCTTTCTTCTGTCACTTTCAACATCGGAGAAGACTCTGAAATGTTTAAAGAAAAACTTGTCAAACTAGTGCTGTGACTTGAGAGAAAACCTGAGAACCTATTTTTGTTAAAGAACTGGAATCTCGTGCAGCACTGTAAAGCCATTTCACAAAATAAATAGCAGCTCTGTGTGCTTAGATAGTAGGGTTCTATTTTTAGCTTAAGCAGGAATTGAATGTAAAGTATTCTAATAAATGGAGCTGAAATTGGTTACAGGCAGTGGCTTTGACTCAGATTCACACCAATATGAATATCTTCAGGGGGCTTTTTTGAGATTTGTATCAGTGGAGAGTGGGAGCAGGGCTGGAAGGATTAGAATTAAGTTTCATAGCAATAGAGTAGAGTAAAGTGATTGTGTTCTGTCACATTCTGGAAAAGAGCATCGACCCTGCAAATTTTAGGAAGAATCTCTTGAGTTGCCTGTCTTATGAAATCCAAAATATAACTTGCGCTCCTAGAATTTGTGAATCTCCTAAAATCTCTGTTTGAGATCGCTGGAATAAACAGCATTTTCCCCGTTGTTTAATCTCCCAAGAGCGTTCCAAGGCTGTGCCTGTGACAGCCATTACCTGCGTGTGTTCTCCTCGCTGCTCAGTGGGGACTTTCTTGTGAATCACCAGGACTCCTCAGGTAGAGGAAGGAGGATTAAAAGTTACTATGTCATATTTCACGTTTCCTCTTGAGAAGAATAAAGATTTTCTCATTTTATTATTATTTAACGGAGATAACAAAAACCAGTCGTTGCTCTGAGTAGCAGATACATCCCGGTGGGGAGGCTGCTGTGGTTCTGCTGGGAGGGAAAGTGCAGCGTCCTGCTGGAGCCACTGGCTGCTGGGAAGGGGCCTTTATAAGGTCAGGGTATTTATTTAATTTAGTGCTAGAAGAAATAATCTACCAGACAAATTAGAAGAATTGAGTGTTCAGTAGCGCAGTCTTGAAATTGATCCTTGTTACTCTTTAGTGGGCTTTTTCAATAATATTTCTTGCAGCTTAAGTGGCTTCACCCACTCGCTTTTGTTGGATGATTCAGTGAGAAGCTTTGGTAGAGCACACTGTTATTCTGTGGGGCTGAGAGTGAGCAGTTATTGATTATGTTAAAGTTTCTCTCCTCTGAAACAGTTGTAAAGTTGACATGGTAAATGCCGTGTTTCTGTAAGTTTGTATATAAGCAATCAGACTATATAGACCTGCCTGCTATGAATTTTTTCCTGCATCCATTGTCATTCAGGCCTCACTCACGTGTCACCGGTCGCTCTGAACAGCAAAATTACAAGTGACTGAAAACTACAAACACGCCCAGGGAGCAGATTTCAAACCTTTGCATTCTGGTTACAGATAGTGTGTTTTTAACTTTTTTTTTGGTATTTGTGTGTATCTTTCTCTGCCAATAGTCGATGCTTCGAGGCCGAGGAGGCTGCTACAAACACACGTTTTATGGGATTGAGAGCCACCGCTGCATGGAGGCCACCCCCAGCCTCGCCTGCGCCAACAAATGCGTCTTTTGCTGGAGGTAAAATACTGTTGTGGTTGTACTTTGGGATGGGGGCTCTGCTCCACTGTGTCACAGAATCACAGTATGGCTTGGGTTGGAAGGGATCTTAAAGATCATCCCGTTCCACCCCCTGCCCTGGGCAGGGACACCTCCCACCAGACCAGGTTGCTCAAGGCCTCCTCCAGCCTGGCCTTGAACCCCTCCAGGGATGGGGCAGCCACAGCTTCTCTGGGCAACTTGGGCCAGGCTCTCACCACACTCACACCAAAGGATTTCTTCCCCAGATCTCATCTTCATCTCCCCTCTTCCAATTTAAAACCCTTCCCCCTCATCCCTTGGCTCCCCTCCCTGGTCCAGAGTCTCTCCCCAGCTTTCCTGGAGCTCCCTTTAGGGACTAGAAGGGGCTCTAAGGTCTCCCTGGAGTCTTCTCTTCTCCAGGCTGAACCCCCCCCCATCTCTTTCAGCCTGTCCTCCCAGCAGAAGGGCTCCAACCCTTGGAGCCTGTCTGTGGCTTCCTCTGGCTCTGTTCCAACAGGTCCATGTCCTTGGTGGCCCCAGAGCTGGAGGCAGCACTGCAGGGGGTTCTCCCCAGAGCAGAGCAGAGGAGCAGAATCCCTGCCCTTGCCCTGCTGGCCACGCTGCTGGGGATGCAGCCCAGGGTGCAGGGGGCTTTCTGGGCTGCCAGCACATGTTGCTGGGTCATGCTGAACTTCTCATCCACCAACATCCAAGTCCTTCTACGAAGGGCTCCTCTCCAGCCATTCGCCACCCAGCCTGGATTTGGCCTTGGGATTGCCATGACCCAGGCCTTGGGATTGCCAGGACCCTTCACTTGGCCAGGTTGAACCTCATGAGGTTCATACAGACCCACCTCTCCAGCCTGTCCAGGTCCCTCCGGGTGGCATCCTGTCCCTCCAGCATGTTGACCACTCCACACAGCTTGGTGGTGTTGGCAAACTTGCTGAGCGTGCCCTCGATCCCACTGTTCATGTCGCTGACTGTCCTGTTCCTCACACTTTGGGCAGTGTTTTTGGGTGTCCTTTTCACTTGGGAACTGGGGAAGGAAGGGTTTGGAAGGAGCAGTTTCTCCTTTTCCTGCCTGTACTGCTCCCCGCAGAAGGCTGCTGTGGGTCAGGGATGGTAGGGGGTGAGGTGGGTGGGTGTGCTCCACACCTTAGAGGCTGAAGAGAACCTGAGGGCTCCTCAGTGCCCTCTTGGACACAAGATGCCCAGGTCTTGGGCTCCAGCAGGTTCAGTCTAGGTGGGATCAGTAGAAGGAGGGATGGGGAGGTAGGAGACGGCCACCTCTCCATCCACCGCCCTGCAATTCCCACTGCTGCCTGTGCCCAGTGCTTGTCGGAGGTTTGGATCACTCTGGAGATCACTGTCTGGAACTCCCTGGGGCTCTTGGTGCTCTGGAGAACATGGCTTTGCTCATGCTGTGAAAGCCACCAAGGTACTAAGTGCTGTGAGTAGCTTTGGTTTGAAATGGGACCATTTTTTAAATTTAAAATACATTCACCTTCCCCCAATTCAATTGCTTTCTCAATGAGTGAAAAGTGATGACTTGGTTGCTGTTGCCTTCCTAAAACAGGAGCTAATAAATCACCTTTAGCCAGTAAAGCGACCCTTTTTCTCAGAGGCATTACTTTGTTGTTAATTATCTGAAGGAAATGAGCTTTGCTGGGATCTTTACCTGAGCTGCTCCAGCGCCTACTCACCTAACGCCCGGGCTTCCGAGGGAGGCTTTTTCGGGGTGGGGGAGCATGGGATGGGATCAGTGGAGAGACCGAGAGGCTCAGCAGAAATAAAAGCTGTGATGTGAAACCATGCGGAGTGGGAGGATGTGGAGGTTATTCTTTGAGCTCTTTTGTCTTCTACCTTGTTAATTCAGACCACGGGGGCTGTGCTTCCTTTGGTATCTCTGCCTGCCCCAGAGGAGGGTCAGCGCCAATAACCCTCATCCTCTCCCTGAACTGGGTGTTGGACACCACAGTATTTCATGCAAAACCAGCCAAATTCCTCCGAGGACCATTTTTTGTCTTTCATAGTCTTCACGTTTTCATAATGCAAATATTTCAGGAGAATGTTTTAAATGCCAGTGCAAAGAACAGCTATAACTTTGAAGGCACTTGGAAGCTGTCTCCCACGTTAGTGTTAACTATTTGCCTTAGACACTGGTCATCCTGTTAAAGTTTGCATCTGGGAGTCTGTACCGAAATGTTAATTGGGGCTCTTGATGGGCTTTTATCATACCCGGCCTTGATAGTACACAGCAAATGGCATGTTTAATGTGCGAATTTTGCTGCTTTTCTTTAGAGCAATCGAAGGACCGGGGAGAGAAATGTAGTGCTGCTGCTCACTCCTTGTTTCCACCGTATCAGCTGGCAACGGCGTGTTTAATTCTGCGGTGGGGACTGTACTGGGTGGAAGATAATACGCATGGCAATCATTTCCCTGTCCCTACACAGAAGGTACATAAACACCAAATAGAAAGCAATAACATCGCCAGAATGGGGCATTTCGTTCCCAGTATTGCACCGCAGACCATTTAACTCTGTTCCCTTTCAGAACGACCCAACATGGTATTGCTCAGCAGCAGCCAACTGTGTCTGGAGTACGGGGCTGGATGGGGGAAGCCAAACCCATGTAAATTGAAAAGTGCAGTAATTGGGATAAATCACTGTGTGCGATACCTTTCCTGTGCCTCTAACTCATCATCCTGTAGCCGGTGTTTGTCGTTTTTCAGAGGAATCCTGCAAACAGTAGCCCTAATGATAACGAATGCTTGAACTCTTATTTTCCTAATTGCAACAACCTGAAGGCAAGGAAACAGCTTTTCAGGGGTCTGTGCTGAAAAATGGTCTCATTTACCTTCTGTGGGTGAAATGGGATCCAGTTGTTGGACTCTTCCATGTGGACGGCAGCTCTCTGTCTGCCAGCTCGATAGAGGTTTGAGAGGAGAAGACTGAAGGCTCAGTGTGAGACTCATTCCACATCATGGTCCATCTTTACCTTAACACAAAGCAGAAATGGAAAGAGCATTCTCTGCCTTGGTTTTGGATTTTCAGCCCCTGGGCTTGGGCTGTTGCAGCCTTTGCATGGCTGGAGGTTGGGGTAATTGGGTGCAGGAAGAGGAGACTTCTATCCCCACTCTCCTCCCTACCATGTGCACATCACCACAGTTCACAAACCCTGCAGCCAAGACTATCTCTATATAAAAAAAATCCTATTTATTTTATTTTAAACCCACCATGCCTTGCAGATTCGTAATCACTTGAGACTAAACATATAATCCTGTGCTCCTCCTGCCCAGCACTGGTGCCTCTTACCTTCTTCCTAGCCATTGCCATCTGTGCTGCTGTTGGAGACACATAAAGTGCTGCTTTTGATCTACTTTTGGCAAGATGTTTTTAATCCAGGTTTTATGCCTTGCTGCTCTTGTCACACAGCTCTGCACACTAACGTGCAGATAAGACAGTTGTGATTTTTTATTTTTTTTTTTTGCCTTGATCTCTTCTTTCATGATTTTGACATTTGTAGAGTCTGCCAACGTTTCCAACTGCATCACCACTGCAGTTCTCCAGGGATTGCTGAGGAAAAGGCCAAGAAGCCTGTTTTTTTTTTTCCCCTTCATTTATTTGGCAAGAACTGCTGTAGTTCAGCTGGTTTCCCTGGGAATTGGATGTCACTGTGAATGACATGTTTTGGCCCTGAACCAGCACTCCTGCGTGGAACCGGCATCCAAACGCCCTCAGAATGTTGGGGGTTTTGTAAAAGATGTAGCTGAACTCTGCACTGGAGGCCTTCCTTCTCCTCCTCCCTGGTAGATACTGAGCCTGACCGTGTCCCCTGACTAGTGTCACTTCTCTGGCAGAGACCTAGCTGAGAGTTTGGGGATGCAGGTTTATAACATGGCTGCTTATCATAGAATCGTAGAGTGGTTTGGGTTGGATGGTTTGTTTTGGCTGGACCTTCAAGACCATCCAGTGCCACCCCCTACCCTCCCACCACACCAGGTTGCTCCAAGCCCCCTCCAACTTGGCCTTGAACCCCTCCAGGGATGGGGCAGTCACAGCTTCTCTGGGCAACCTGGGCCAGGCTCTCACCACCATCACACCAAAGAATTGCTTACTAATATCCAATCTAAATCTCCCCTCTTCCAGTTAAAACCCCTTCCTCCTCATCCCGTGGCTCCCCTCCCTGATCACGAGTCCTTCCCCATCTCTCCTGGAGCCCCTTTAGGGACTGGAAGACTGCTGTAAGGTCTCCCCGGAGCCTTCTCTTCTCCAGGCTGAACCCCCCCAACTCTCTCAGCCTGTCCTCCCAGCAGAGGGGCTCCAGTCCTCCCAGCATCTCTGTGGCCTCCTCTGGCCCCACTCCAACAGCTCCATGTTCTTCTGCTTTTGGGGACTCCAGAGTTGGACACAGTGCTCCAGGTAGAGTCTCCCCAGAGCAGAGGAGCGGAATCTCCTCCCTCGACCTGCTGCTTCTTTGGATGGCAGGAAAAGCAAATTCTTTCCCCCACGAGGCAGCCATCGTGCTGTGTCCTGGGGCTGTGGCATCAGTAGGAAGGGGGAAAAGAAACACTTTAATTCCTGCAACAGCCCAAAGTCATAATTCTCCCTACAAAAATAGTCTATCCGTTATTGCTCTTTGCTGGTCTCACAGTGTTTGTAGCATCTCTTTAGTTAATTGTCTAAATGGAAATGTGCAAGTGACCAAATCTTTTAATCAATTAGAGCAAGTGTGGGGATCGAGGCTTTCCGACGCTGTGTGTTGCAGCGCAGTCACCAGGCAAACCTGATGTGATTATGTTTTCTGGCAGAGCGTCTAAAGTCCAATCAATTATTGTGGAGAGAAGGAACACCTAAACCAGATTTAAATTAATAGGGTTTATTATTTTTGCATCTGAGGGGGAGGCGAACCAGACAGGGTGAAATATCCTGTAAAGGAATTGGTTCATATTTCTTCTTCTGTAGCTTCATGATGTTTATACCTGTGCTTCAAGGTTTTCACTGTCAATTTTTGCAGTAGACAACAGCTGAAGTTCTTTTCAGATGATCTAAATAAGTGAGTGGCCAAAAGGCAGTGATCACAGTAAGCGCCACAAAATGAGATTATTCATCTCCCGCATGAGAGGTACTTTATAAGGTCTTCAAAAAATTTAAGAAGAAACTGAAAATGCAGATTAAAACAAAAGCTTCTTCTTAAGTGACTTGACTCCAGAGGCTAAATTATTCAGGAAAATGTGAAATATTATGGTGTCAAAGGAGTTGACGCTGTAGGTTTGTGAAACTGGAAACTTGAGCCTGAAAGATCAAGAGAGTCTCTCTGCATCTCCAGCTTCCTGTCCGTCTTCCACTAAGTCAATACTCTCTTCTTCCAGTGTTTCAATTTGGCTGTTTTTTGCTTACGGAATTAATATCTTATGACCTGAAGTTCGTTGTTTTCTTCAGGTTTGATTCTTCACTGCTTTGTTGTCCCTTGGGCCTAATCTGTGCTTCTTGTTTTATAGCAGTGTGCGTTTCCTGGTTTTGGACTTGTTGAGGGCTTTTGTAGTTGTCATTACTTGTTTAGATATTAATGGCACCAGCAGTGAATATAAGCAGGGTATTGGCTATGAAATGCTCACATCTGTCTTGGAGGTTGTTGCAGGCAGTGGGTGAGTTGGTGCCCAGTTACCATAATGAGTAATGTGGTGGAGGGATGATGGCCCTTACAAGTGAGCTTCTACATCTTCAGGTAGTTTTGAAACAGCATTTGAGAATGTGCTGGACCTGGTTCTGCTGGGAAGGAACCAAATATGTTGGCACAGGCCCAGGGCAGGTTTGGGAAGTTTGCCAGCATTGCCTGCCTTCCTGGTAACTGTCCTTCTCTTAAGAGTGAGCATGTCTAAAGGTTGGGATGTAGTTTTTCAGCATGGGGCATCTCCGTCCTTAAGATTTCAGAAGTGTATAGGTTGTAGAAGACCTTTAAAATCATCCAGTCCAACCATCAACCCAGCACTGCCAAACCCACCACTAACTTGTGTCCCTCAGCACCATGTCTGCGCGGCTTTTAAATACCTCCAGGGATGATGTCTCCACCACCACCCTGGGAAACCTCTTCTAAGGCTTGACAACACTTTTGTTGAAGAAATTTTTCCTAATATCCATCTTGAACCTCCCCTGGTGCAACTTGAGGCCATTTCTTCTTGTCCCATCGCCTGTTCCTTGAGAGAAGAGATTGCCCCTCCCCCACCCCCGCCTATAACCTCCTTTCGGGGAGTTGGAGAGAGCGAGAAGGTCTCCCCTCAGCCTCCTTTTCTCCAGGCTGAACACCCCCAGCTCCCTCAGCCGTTCCTCACAAGACTTGTGCTCCAGACCCCTCACCAGCTCCGTTGCCCTTCTCTGGACACACTCCAGCCCCTCAATGTCTTTCCCATTGTGAGGGGCCCAAAACTGGACACAGTATTTGAGGTGGGGCCTCACCAGGGCCCCGTGCCAGTCCCAGTACCAGAAGTGGGCTCTTCTAAAAATCTTCTGAGGTTCAGTCCTCTCAGTTCAGAAGCAATGGTATAAACTCTTCACTATTGGTACTTTCAGTTGCTGCCAGGTGTTCTGATATGACCAAATAATCTCACAAGGAGAAGACTAAATGTATTTTGATTGAGCAGCTGATTGGAAAAAGCTTAGGGAGTTAGTGAGGGCTGAGCTGCAGTTCACTCCTGGTCAAAACAGAGAAGTTATGGGTTGATTTATTTAATGTAAACTAGAATTCATCAATTCATTCTGGTCTTTTTCACTTGTTTCTGAAAAAAAACCACTTTTAAATTCAATTTTAAAGCATGAGAAAAACCCAACTTTTCTCTGGAAAATACTGAATATTTTTGTCACTTTTAAAATAAGAGTTTTCTTTGGATGTTCAGATATCCAAACTTTTTACTTCAGCCTTATTTCCCCAATTTTTTCCCCCTCTAAAATTGTTTAAATTTTTCAGGATTTAGGAATAATTCCCTGCCTTTTGAAAAGCTTTTTTCTTTTCCTGAATTTATTCATAATAAACCATTATTTCTGTCATTCCTACAGCTAATAAGAGATTGCTCAGAGTAACATAAGAAATAATTGTCTGTTATTTAACAGGAAATTTCTGTAGAAACGTTGTGTTCCTCATCCTCAGACAGCAGTCCAGATAGGGGTTTTTTAATTGTTGCTATCAAAACTTCTCTCGTTTTTTTTTTCAAAGTGAGTGTTGTCGATTTGAGACAGTAAATCTGAGAGACTTGAAGTCTTCGCTTTATTCCGGGGGGGGGGGGGGGGGGGGGGGGGGGGGGGGGGGG
>JAOQGH010000006.1:1070152-1088566 GCA_025769975.1 Gallinago jamesoni
CCCTCAGCCTCCTCTTCTCCAAACTAAACATGCCCAGTTCCCTCAGCCTCTCCTCATAGGACTTGTTCTCCAGACCCAGAGAACAGAAGGACGTCATCTCCCCAGTGCCTGCGTTCGGGGCTGGTTGGGGAGTGATGGATGAGCCTGAATGAAGTGATGAGCCCTTTATTTAAGAGGAGGGTCCTGGTTGCCAAAAAAAAAAAAATAAATAGATTAATCTGTTGTCCTTTCAAGGGCACCGAGTCTCTACCTGATGATGTTCTCCCAGAGCGTGGTATGTCCCATGGCTCCTGCGTGAAGCTTCCGGGAGCCTGGAGGCTCATCGGGGCTGGGTTTGGGAGAGGCAGAAGCCATCTCCAGTCCTCTCAGAAAGACTCTGTCTCCAGGCTGAGCTGGAAGGGTTTGGGGAGATGTGAAACTCGGGACATGTTGGCGTTTGAGATGCTGTGTTTTGTATCTTTTATCCGTCATGGGGTTTTACGCATAAAGATGCATGTTATTGAATACAGTGAATAGCTACTTGGCTGCAGGGTTGGATTTTTTTCTGATCACATCCATGTGACAAGTAATTTCCAAGTGTGAAAATTGCTTTGATATCTTTATTCAGGACTCGCTCACTTAGTGAGACGTTGTGTAACCCGAAGGAGGGAACTGCATCAAGTTTTCAGAGAGTTTCTCCCATGGCCGGGGCTGTTGCCAGCAGCCTGCCCAGAGCTGGGAATGCACACGTGGGGTTTTTCCAGGTTTCTAGGCTGGTTTGTGTCATGATCAGAGCGGGTCCTTGCCAGCAAGGAAGCTCTGAAAATGTGTCACGAAGTCAGTATGCAAGCCGAGCCTTTTGTTGAAGAGAATAAGAAATATTAATAAAACTAAGAAGCCCGCTTTTGAAGTGGCTTCCTGCTCATCATCTGCAGAGGACCTGCAAGTTGTGTGAAAGAGCAATTTTTATTTAGAATCTGCACCATGATTCCTTTTCTGGGTTTGGTGTGTTTGTTTCCAAACACTAGGACACTGTTACTCAAAAGACGGAGTTCAAATGACACTGTCCAAGGTGAGGGTCTGGTAGGACCGCAGTGCATGGTCTGGAGGAGAAGGTTTGTCTCCTTATTGCCCATTGCAGTCCCACAAGGTCCTGTCCTGCTCCCACTGCTCCGCAGCCCCAGCCGAACTCATCTCCATCCATCAACCCAGCAACCTGCTCTTTGCAGCACAGCTGATGTGTTCCCCCTCCCTCTTCCTCCTGAGATTAGACTCGAGATGTTTTATGAAGAATAATTATATTTGATCTACCGAAAGATGAATGTTGAGGAGGAGGGAATTAAAAAGAAATGATAAAAAAAAAAAAGCCCCAATCCCTCTTGGTTATTGAAGCAAGAAGGGAGCACTTTGTCAAACTGATGTGCGAGTCCTTTATTAACATCTCCTGGGCCAGCGGGTGCTGAGGGAGCAGTGTCACCTCCCGGGCTGTGTCTCGGCTGCTGGAGGGGTTCAGGCAGGCACCATCCTGGAGGCTCCTCCATGGCTTCACCCACACCTCGGCCACCCCATGCAGGAGAGAGGGACAGAGCCGCATCCCCATCTGCTGGTCCAGAGCTCTGGCCACGGGGCTCTGTTGTTGCTGGGACCAGGGTGTGAGACACTCTTGAGACAAACATTTTGCTGTCTTTGTCTGCCGAGTGAGACACCAGGAGCTCAGGTCCACTTAACAAAATATATTTTATAAGTATCCTTCCCTCATCCTGGTCAGCCTGGTTTTTTTCCTTGTGCCTTCTTCTGGCGTTCAAGAGATGCAATGGTTTTTGGGGTAGCTTGGGAAGATTTTTAGCAGGAGTTGCCTAAAGTGAAAATGCTGCTTTTCCCCAGGTTGCTTCTTCATTCCTTTGTCCTCAAGTCTACTTTGCCCTCAGGTGCTGGGGGAACAGAAGGCTGAGCTGGGCCCTGCCTTGCTGGGCCTTGACTTGCATTTTTGGCAGCCTGTTACAAAAGGGTGACAGTTGCTACGTAGCTTTCAGAATGTGATGCGAGAGAAAGCACAATGTCTCTGTTTCTTGAGGATACTGCCAACACTGATGTGGTTTCTGTCCTCCAGAGAGTGAGGTTTGAAAGATTTGGGACCCCATGCTAATTGTCCTTAAGCAGCAACATAGGCCCTCTCTGGTGCTGGAGCTGTTTTGGCAGCTTTTAAGGGTGGTCTTCATGCTTCTGCCATGTGACCTGTGCTCATTGCTGTTATGATGATGTGCTCCATCAGAGTAGCATCTCCGGAGTCAACTGATTTGCCAAGTGCAAGAGTAGAAGCATTGCTGACCCCTGAGTTTTGGGACAGAGTGGGAATTTCCTGGCAGAGAAGGGTGGTCCTGCTGCTTTCTGGGGCATGGAGCATGTGTGGGTGCCTGGAGGAACCCAACAGTGATGCTACTTAACCTCTTGGGAGGCAGCTGAGATTTTTGGCAGGGCCAGACTTCTCTGTCCTTGGCCCTCCCAGCCACACAGTGAATGCACTGTGACCTGCAGTCGTACAGCAGTTGTGTGTGCCTTGCAGACACAGAGAGGTGACCTGTCTTCCACCGCTCAGCTGCAGATGGGAGCAGAAGCGTCAAGATGTCCAGGACAGCCCCACAAGGAGACTGGTTGGGTCTGGAGTGCAGCCAAGGAAGCTTCATTTGGCTTTTGAGTGCTCAACCCTTTAATAGTCAGTTATTGTAATATTCTGATATTCTGATCAGCTCTTCGGCCACAGTCTGTATCAGGAAAAGGCTGCTGAAGGCTCTCCTTTTGCTGAGGCTGGATGAGCATCCTCAGTGCTTAGCACGTTGCATTGGGGTGAGGACACATCCCGTCTGGACACTTCCCATGGAGCTCTGCAGGTGTTGTGCCATGTAACCTCTCTGATGACCCTCTGCTTTCCATAGTATCACTTTAAAAGTTATCCTGATGTCATGGATGGAAATATCTGGCATGGTTATGATTAACAATGATTCAAAATTTATTAATGATTAGAGGTAGATCAAGAGGTTGAATTTTAGCAGCAGTTAATCGTTAACCCATTTAAAAGTTTGCAAAGTCATTTAGCAAAATAATTGAAGAGGGACTTAATTGCAGATTCAGGGATTACAAGTTTAACTTACTTACCATAAGGTATCCCAAATCAATATATACACATAAAAAGCAAAAGCACACATCTCAAGTTAGTACATATACATATAACAAAAGCATGTAAGCATACACACAGGTGTGTGCACACACAGGTTCCACGTCTCTGCTGGAATCAGTCTCAACTAATGAGCCCACAGGTTCCCCTTGTAACTCCTACATGTGCGTGGACAAATGGAAGAACATCCATATGTTCTTCCCCATCCATAAGGGTCAAGAGGTGGGTAAAAGAGAGAACAGCCTATAGTTAAAAATTTCCCTTTTCCTAAGTTTAGAGTCCAGCTCAGACAATGGGACATTCTGGTACTTTCCACCAGAATTTGCTAGATCTTGGGGTCCTGGTATCCCCCTGCTCTGCAGCCAAAATCCATATATTGTCAGGAGTGATCAATTATAGTTATTACTTTCAAATGGTAAGAGCCACGGGAGCCAGGCAAACTAAGGGGTTGCCATAGTGTTCTGTTCTGTTGCTCCCCACCTTTCCTTTCCTTCATGTTGGACCATTATGGGGTCCTTTTATCATTACGTGGACAAGGTAGGAAGGAAATGAAGGCCTAAAGGAGGGGGGGTGTTGCACCCCCACCCCGTCTAGATTTACTTCAGGATCCTCAACAATTCTCTGTGCTCCCAGTTCTTCAGTAAGGTTAATAATTGCTGGTTATTTCATCTCCCTCGATTATAATCCGGCAGGCGGGAGGGCTCCCGCTGTAACTAGGCCGCCTGGCTGCAGCCTGCACTGTTTGTGCCCTCTCAAATTGATGCTTGGTGCTGCCAATGTTTGCCCAATCTGAGGGAACCTTCTCTAAAAACTGCTGCTGTTATAATCCCTCCTTTTGGAGCTGCCCTTGGTTCTCCTCCTGAAGGGCACCCGAGAAAGATCTCCAGCTCCTGGCTGGGCAGGGTGGGAGCTGTGGAGGTGGGATGGGGCCTCCGGAGACTGCCCCATCCAACCCTTCTGCTCAAAGCAGGACCAACTCAGAGGGTTGGGTGTGAATATCCCCAAGTATGGAGGCTCCTCAACCTCTCCGGGAACCCGTTCTGGTGTTCAGTCCCCTTCCTTGTAGAAATTTCACTTTAAAATACAATTTTCTGTGCTTCAGCCTGTGCCCATCGCCTGTCTGTCCTTTCCTTGGGCATTGCTGGGAAGAGTCTGGCTCCATCTGTTTTATCCCCCCTCACCAGGTATTTATGGTATTTATTTACAAGGGTGTATTCTCTTGGGTTTTTTTCCCATCTCTTCTTTTCCTTTGCCACCCGATAGGAATGCATGGTCCTGCCAAGCCCCAGCGCTGCCCCTTCCTGGGATCATCTGCATAAAGAGCTTTTGGACACGAAGTAGATGCAGTTCCAAGCCCTCAACTTTCACCCCTCTGAAAGGCTCGTTATCATGTTAACTTGTTCTTTTCTGCTAATGTTATTCTGACGGCTGCCTGAAGTGAAATAATGGTTGCTTTTCCTGGAAACGCGGGGTGTAAAGCATTGCAGGCTGGTTTTATATCCTGATGGCTTAGATCATTAAATTCTCAAGGCTCAAGCTCTTATTTCTTGTTTTTCAGTGCTTATAAGAGGATCTCCTGGGGCCCTATTGTACAACCAAATACAAATAATACATTAATAAAACAGGATTGTGTATTTGTACTGCTGGCAGTCTGTAAGGATTACTTGTATATACCATTTTGCAGTGTTAGGCCCTTAATCGTTTTGATCTGTCCCTTCTACCACTTTAAAAAAGTGACTTTTCTCTCTGCTCAGACAATGCTTGAGAGATGTTGCCCTCTGGAAAGAGATTTCTTTGGTCACAATATTAATTTCTGATATTTTTTTTAGCCATTTATCCCTTCGGCAGTGTTTTAGTTTCTTTTACCTGTTTCTTTCACCACCGGTTGTGATTAGTTAATATAGTTTTTGTGGTAGTTCAGTTATTGCAGTGATGGATAATAGACACGGGCTGCAGTTATTGCTTGTCAGTTAGTGCTGCCCTGTGGGGGGAAAACCCCTTTTAATGTGCTTGTAGCAGTTTTAGTTTTATGAAGTACTTGAACTTTAAAGTTAGATTGCTAAAAGGATCTAGGGTGTATATTAGAGGGTATTTAAAAGGAGATTTAAACCGGGGGAAGTCCCTCCCTTCACGCAGACCTTCGTTGCTGTAAGGGAAATACTTGCTGAAATGTTGTACTTAATGTATGTTAGAAAATGTTGTGGTAAAGTGATGAGGTTTCATCCTCTCCACTAAGCTGGTCTTGCAGTGTTGCCTTTACTCAGCTCTGCCAGCGCTCCTCTTTTGCAGAAGAATTGTTTGCATGCCTCTGCCCAGTCCCAAAGTGGGAGAGAAAATGGATTGTTAAAGGTTATGAGAACAGAGCACAGACAGTGACCAGGGATTAGCCCCTTAAACCCATTTTTGAGGTTATAGAGGGAAGAAGTTAGATGGTCCCAGCACTTGCAGGCACAGAGATGTTGGGCAGAAGGTGTCCCTGCTTGCCATGGCTTGCAAGGTGACAAGTGACTTCAGACACCACAGGGAAGGAGAGGGTAGACTGGCAGACTGTGTAATGGTCATCATTGCCCATGGATGTCCTCTGCCAGCGTTGGAAATGGTTGTATTTTTGCAAAATTCTTGCTGGTCCTATTGGGTTTTGGTCGTGTCTGCCTGAGTGTGTGGCCTTCAGCAGCTCTTGGTGGCTACGTGTCTTCACACCAGGTTTCACATCAACCTCCCTTTGTATTGGTGGCAGGGAAGCTCTTCTTCTACTGGGAAGCAGGGCAGCTCTTCCACAGTGTTTTGTGGCCTTCCCTGAACCCGCTCCATCTGCTTTGGCAGCTGCAGGGACCATTTGGGGAACAACCAGATGTGCGTAAGAGAAGTCAAGTCCTGGAGGCTGCTCCGGTAATCCCAGGTGGAAGCCGGGCTCTGTATGGTCAGCCCAATGTCTGGGAACCCATGGGGACCTGTCTTCTGCATCGGCGAAGGATTGAGCCACGTGTGTAAGAACTAGAGACAAACCTCCTGCCATGCTGCCTCTTGGAGAGCTGTCCCAGGGAGAGAAGTCCCAGAGAAGGCCATAAGCATGGTGCTGGGGACTGGTGAATAAGAACCAAGTGTGTATTTGTTAATTCTTTAATAACCACGTGCGTTAATCTTTGCAGTCTGATTTCATCCATTTTTAATGGAATAGACTTGGATATTTTTAAAAATATATTGCTTCCACTATATTTTGGCAAGAAATGTGACCAGCAGGTGGTCCCCTCCAGTGTTGTCTCCTCTGGGGTGGGGATATTTGGCACATTCCTCTGCCAGCAGGGATGGAGGGGGCGGGGGGGGGGATGTACCAGTGTGTGTCCCCAAAACCAGAGAGTGGTCCTCTTGAAATCACAGCATGGCATTCCCCAAGTCATCTCCCTCTCTAATCAGTTGACTTCAGATTTTGCTCCAAAGATGCTATTGTTAGAAGATGTTTTCTACCCTTTCAGAGATCTCATAAAGGAATTGAACTTTGGGAGAACGCTTGGTGGCATTCCTAAGCTTGCTCCAAGCAATATGGCAGTACAGCAAGTGACACTTGTCATATGTGTGTCCCTCAGGATAGTTGGTGCCCTCCTGAACTCCGAGCACTTCAGTTACCTGAAGATTTTGCCTTCGCCACTCAGCAAAGGTGACATGCAAGCTCTAGTGATCAACCTCACACTTGGGCTAGGTATAAATAGTTTTAATTAGTCTGTAGGAGCTTTCTGTGCATCTGTTGATGTTATTGTTTTCCCTTAATTCAAGCTTGAGACCAGTTTCTGCCTGGTCCAGTCTCTTATCTGTGTGTCATGTTCAAACTCCCCAAAGAGTGCGTATCTGCTGTCTGAAGATCAAGTGGATTTTCAAAGACTTTCATCCCACACCCACAAATGGATTTCCTGAGTTTTACATCTCCATGTTACTAAGGTTGAAAGGTTTTCTTTTTCCCTTTTTTTCTCTTTTCCTCTGCTGGACACCCTTCTGCCAGCAGTGGGGCTGGATGTGTCAGCCTGTCCCGTCCCACTTGCTGCCTGTGCTTTGCCAGGCCACATTTTCTAAGCGTGACAGCAACGTCCAGAAATCTGCTCTTAATTTTAGCACAAAACTATCCTGCCAAAACCAACAAAGAGATGCCCTGAAAGGCATCACTTCTTGGTGGATTCCCCACTACCATGAGTGCCCTGGGGACCCAACCTCCCAGTCCGAGGATTGGGTCTGGATCAGTAGCCTTTGGTAGGGGCTGGTATTAAAAATGTGATTTTTGTTTACTGTTGCCTAGAAATTGCCTGCATTTGTTTACTGCTGTGAGCTGACATTTGGGGAGACATTTCTTGATTAATTGGGTACCTAATCACTTCAGACGATTGACAGACCTGCACGCAACAGAGTTTTTCCTCATGTTAGATATTTTCCCTATGGTTTCTTCTTTCCCTGTTACACAGAAAATGGTGTATTTATTTTTATATTAATTCATCCATTGTTTTTCTCTTATAATTAACTGTAGATTTCATATTGTCTGTTGTCTCTTGACCTGAACCTTTCTTTGACCAGTACATTCAAGTTATAGAAGCTGCAGTCTCTGGTTCTTAAGTGCTTGAAAACGATGCGTAAAGCAGAGGCCACATATTTTAATTCTTGTAATAATAAACCTTCAATAATCATTCTTTCAATTCTTTGAATTTACTCTCTACAGACTTTTTTTAAAAAAAGCAGCTCCATCTCTAACTTATTTTCTCAAAATGCTGACTCTGTGTAGGTGTCAAATTCTCCCTCATGTTTATCCCACGGAGACTTTTGAAGGTTTCTCTGGTGCTTCAGGTTCCCAAGACAATGGGCATCAGGACAGTTCTGCTCTGGGTTTAATTCTTAGAACCATAGAATGGTTTGGGTTGGAAAGGACATTAAAGATCACCTACTTCCCCCACCCTGCCCTGGGCTGGGACAACTCCCACCACACCACGTTGCTCCAAGCCCCCTCCAACCTGCCCTTGAACCCCTCCAGGGATGGGGCAGCCACAGCTTCTCTGGGCAACCTGGGCCAGGCTCTCACCACCCTTACAGCAAAGAAGTTCTTCCTGAGATCTCATCTCAATCTCCCCTCTTTCAGTTTGAAACTGTTCACCCTTGGCTTGGGGTGCTATGGGTTTGTTACGGCGCTCCTTCGCTCTGCCAAAGCTGGTGCTTTTGTCACATTTTACAGTCTGCAGCGTGCCAAGGGAGGAAAAGGAGTTAATTCAAAAAACAATTTTGCTGAAAGATTACTCTATAAATAAATTCCGGAGATGAGTGAAATAAACCGTTAGTGGAAGGTGAAGGGAAGGATGGAAGTGAGCAGATGTAAGGGGTCAGTCTGGACTGGTTCCACGGCCAAGTGCTCATATTGATAGTAGAGGTCCCTTTGTCACCGGTAACTTCGCTGGTGAGCAGCCCTTGGGGGGGAAATCAGAGGAACTCCACGGAAAGATCTGGAAGCGCTGTCTGCTGTTGTGTACAGACACAGGTCAGGTCTGGGTGTCCTGGAGAGGCACTGGTGTGGCCAGGAGTCATGGGATGGAGAGGACGGGTCTGTAGGGGGATGCAGCCGGGCAGAAAACGCGGCCGCCCTTCTGCAGGGGGTACTGAAGGCTGGAGGATGCTCTTATAGTCATCAGCGCTGCAGCCACCGCGTTAGTTCTAATGGTTTGCACCACGCTTTTTATGGGCCTAGATCGTAAGTAGGGTATTTTCACCATTTCCCAGTTGTGATTTTAATTGTCACTTTGTGCCTCCAATAAAAATGTTGCGTGTGACCGATGGCGGAAGAGCCTTTTCTCCGCGGTATCGTGTCTAATGTGCTGGAAATAGTTTGCAGACAGGGCAGACAACGGTCAGTCTGTTCTCCTTCCTCCTGTCCAGGAGTCACTGATGCCAGTTGATCCAGCTGGAGGAGATAAAATATATGTAGAGCAACTAATGGTGAGATTTTATGCCTGGGGAAGCAAAGCAGAGAGTGATAAAATTCCCGCTTATTTTCCCATTAAGTTAAAGCTCCTGTAGAGACAGAGTGCCTGGGATATAGAGAGGGAAGAAAAGTTTTTGTACGGCAAAAGGTGCCTCAACTCACGGATGCTGCAAGTGGCTTTCTTGAAACAAGTGATGGGGCTCCTGGTTTGGATCTGGTTTGCTTTAGCCCCCAAGTTCTTGGAATAGATTAATGATATAATATTTTTTTTTTTCCTGTTTGAAGCTGCATGGAAGGCTGGAACATCCTCCCTGTGTCAGAATGTGTTTTTAACATAACTTTCCCTTTATTTCAGCAACAGCGCACTGTTTATAGGCTGACACTGGTGAAAGCTTGGAACGTGGATGAGCTCAAAGCCTACGCTGAGCTGATAGCCCTTGGGAAACCAGACTTCGTGGAGGTCAAGGTGAGCTGCATGGAGCTATTTTTTTTTTTTCTGTCAGTATTTTACTTTTTTCCTTCCCATTTCCTCCCCCTTCCCAGTCTTAAATTTATACAAGTAAATGCAGTTCTTCCAGAGGTTTCAGTGATGCATAAGGAACTTAAGTTAGGCAGCCAGATTTTAGTTTGTGGTGTTATTCTTCCCATCCCGGCCTTGAATTCTGCGGGGTGGGGGGAGAAGGGTGGTGATGTCTGGCTTATTGATGTGGTGTTTGTCAGGCTGTGCAAAACAGGGAAATGTTACCCTCTGGGGCTGGAAGAGCTCCGAACAGGAGCCTGTGAGATACAGCAGGGCAGGAGGTGCTTTATCTTGGGATTAATCAGTTTAGTGTATAGAGAATGTAAAAAAGGCACGTTACAAAGTGTTCTGTAAAGAATCACTACCAGCGTTTTCACCCAGCAGCTCCCCTGCAGAGCAGCACATTTATTACCTCACATCTGTATTTCTGCAGCTCTGTTACTTCTGGACTTTCTTTCTCTTCCTTTTTTTTTTTTTTAACCTTTATTTACTGCTGCTTTGAAGAAAAAACCTGGAGCTTGCTGCAATTTCCTTATGAAACAAAACCCAAAGGTTTAGATATAATCAGTATTGAGAGGTCTCTTTCTCTCCGAGTGCGCTGCTGAAATTGATAGCTTAATACAAAATCAGCTTTTGAGTATGGTTTGGGGAAAAAACCCTTAGTTTTACAATGTGTATCAGACTGTTTTATATTCCTTGGGCAAAACCTAGCAGGAGGAGTGCTCCTGTGGAACCATTCCCACCTTCCATCTCCTGGCTCTTACCCCAGCCTTGGTAGTACAGGATCCTTTCCTGCAGGATGCGCGGAGGCAGAGATGAGTGTGCACAGCAGCACGAGGCTGTCGGTGTACGTCCTACTTGGGCTGCTCTGTCATGTGTAGCGACTTTAATTGGTAAATTAATCAGGTGTAAGTTAATCAATGTTTCTGAGCACTCTCCAGGGCCAACATCTGTCTCCTCCAAGGCAGAGGGCTGTGTTCCCTCTGCTGGAGGAAGGATCCAGCCTTGCAGTGGTGGTTTCCCAGCAGTGTGGAGCTCAGCTCTCCAGGGGCTTTTCACTGGAAAAATTATGCCTCGGGCTGCCAGGGAAATGGGTGAGAAGAGGTGGTTGTAGAGGCAGTCCCAGGGCAGTCAAGATGTACTCCTGACTCTCTTCTAGCTGGGACAGGCTCTTGCTTCAGCAGACAATGTGGCCTTTGCACTCCAAGGACTTTAAAGCACTTGTTGGGGCTCACCCAGTGAGGATGTTCTCCTAGGAAGGGATGTGGATTGAGCACTTTCCCATCTTTGCAAAAGGAACTGAGGCAGAGAGGGGCTGCAGGACATTCCCAAAAACTATGTAGCGCCGTGGTGCAGCTGGGGCTTCAGCACCGCTCCTGTCCCTGCCAGCATCAGCAAAGGGAGATTAAAGGGGCACCCACTGCCCATGTCCTGTTGGGGGAGGTTGGTTCTTCTCATGGACTGATATGAGTGTGAGTTGCGGTAGTGTGGTTTTTTGGTTTGGGGTTTTTTTTAAAAGGTATATGCTGTTTAATGTTACTTCAGTAAATTTGCAAGTGTGATGCTTTGTTCTAATTGGCATTTGTTCAGAAATATTCCAGTGGGTGAGTGAAGTTCTGGAGACAGAAGTGTCTGCTATGGTGCTGAGCCTTGTCAGATCATGGTGCCTTCAAGCGAAGGGCCAGAACCTCTCACGCCTGAGTTCAGAATCACAGAATGGTTAGAGTTGGAAGAGACCTTAAAGATCATCAAGTTCCAACCCCCTTGCCATGGGTAGGGACACCTCCCACCAGACCAGGCTGTTCAAAGCCCCGTCCAACCTGGTCCTGTTTCTGCTTCTGTGAAGGGTTTAGCGTTGTGCCTGCGCTATGGGCACAGGAGCAGTCTGTGGTTGGGGTGTGGGAGATTCCTTATCTTTCCAATCCCAAGAGCAGACCTTGGGGACACAGGAAAACTCAGCTTTAAGCCTTCTGAAAGGATGCCGCATCTCTCCCTTGTCTCCGCTAATTGCCGTACTTATTTGGGAGCCATGAGGAAAGTCTTCCCTTCCCTGGTTACAGCTCTCACTGCAAACCTCAGCGCAGCCTTTCACAACTTCATCTGTATACTCAGAGTCCAAAAAACATCATCTGTAGTTTGTTCTTTGTTTCCAGCCTGGTGGAGGGAGGATGATTTTTCCAGAGTTCTCGGAACCACAGAGCAATATCTGACAGCAGCTCAGCCCCGCAGCCGAGGGCGAGAAAACACACTAATTCGTTTTCAGCTTCTGCAGCAGAAACGAATTGTCAGGGTGTTGCTCCACCTTATTCACTGGCAGGCTCTGAAATAGTCTCCCTTTTTTCCCATTTATTTGAGCCTTGAAATAGAGGTGTGCTGTCCCCTTACCGTCATTTTGAAGACAGGAGAGCAGGGTCCATATCTCCGAAGTACGGAGTGAGCCATCACGAGCAGCGGTGCCAGTGGCGCCCTTCGCAGTGGGAGCTGAACCGGTGTTATCGCTGTCAGAAACAAATGGTGCAGATCTGTGCTGGCCCAAATTTGGGGGTTTAAATGGCATTTTCATCCCTTTTAAAAGTCACAATTTTTTTGTAGTGGCTTTCCTTGACATGAGTGTGTGCTTAAACAGACCCCAAGCTGGATGAAAGGTCTTGCTCACAGATTTGTATATGGGATGTCTGTGTGTGAGAGCAAGGGATTTTTCAACACAGATGCCTTTTCTTCCTTGCCTCTTAGGAGCGAGTGTAATGTTCCAAAAGGTGGGCACTTGGTGCTCTGCAGAGGGCAAGTAGCTCACACTAAATGTGGTATTAACCCAGTCAGTGGCCTTACTTGTTTCACATGGTTTTGTCTGCCGGTTCCCTGCTGAACAGCAGAAGTGTGGAAGCTTTGGCTTGAGGGAGAGGTGCAATGGCTTCCTCCTCTTGCTTCAGTCTCTCTGTGACTTGGAAATGTCATGGAATTTCCGTGGCTTCTCACCTCAAGCGTGGAGTGAGGAGTGAGCAGCATGTTCTAGGGTGCCTGATGGACAATGAGTTGTGTTGCTGCAGGGAAATGAGAGTCCAGCCAGGTACTGACAGGAGAAGCTGGCAGAGGGGGTGTCATCTTATGGACACATTCCTGACTTGGCTGACCACCTCTGAAGCATGGATTGCTTGATGGTGGGTGATGGGTGGGGTGTCCCTCATGGTGCTGGAGACGATGGTGTTTATTGTGTCCAGTTCTGGTCTCCCCAGTTCCAGAAGTACAAAGACAGAGTCCAGTGGAGGCTAAGAAGACGATCAAGGGACTGTAGCATCTCTCTGCTGAGGAAAGGCTGAGAGCCCTGGGGCTGTTCAGCTGGAGAAGAGCAGGCTGAGATGGGAGCTCATCGATGCTGAGCAATAGCTAAAGGGTGGGTGGCAAGAGGATGGGGCCAGACTCTTCACAGTGGTGCCTGGGAACAGGACACAGGGCAACGGGCACAAACTGGAACACGGGAAATTCCATCTGAACATGAGGAAAAACTTCTTTGCTGTGAGGGTGGCAGAGCCCTGGAAGAGGCTGCCCAGAGAGGTGGTGGAGTCTCCTTCTCCAGAGATACTCAAACCTGCCTGGACACATTCCTGTGCAACCTACTCTGGGTGACCCTGCTCTAGCAGGTGGTTGGACAGGATGGTCTCCAGAGGTCCCTTCCAACCCCACCGTTCTGTGGTTCTGTGTTGCTGCTGTGTCTGCCCTCAGGTTCTTATCCCATGGTCTGACCTAACTAAAGGAGCAGGTTACCCTTCCCTTTGTTCAGCTCTGTGTGCTGCAGCCACCTTGTTTTCATCTGATGACTTTTAATCCTGGCTGGCAAAGCTCCTGTCCAACACCCTACCCGTGAGATCAGCCTTCTCTTATGGCAGGACCACTGGTGTGGATGGTCACTGCAGTGGTTTTGGAGCCAGCCATCTGAGCCACGTTGTTGAGCAAACAGGAGAAGGCTTCATCACTTCTGCCTGTGTGCCTGCAGAGTGAAGAAAAGAGCTGGGCTCTCTTTCCCTGGGATGTTTGACTGCTCTGGACTGACAGGTGAACAACAGTCTCCCTCTCTGCAAAGGAGAAGAGCAGAAAATGGGCTGCATCGTACCCCCCAAAGCCTGGGGGGTTGTGGTTGTGTAGGCACAGTGTACGTAAGCAGAGTGATGCTGTAGATATAATCCCACAGCATTCAAAGTGATGCTTGATACAATAGTACATGAAGTTGGGAGTTAAATTCGGACCCAAAGGGAGACAGGCAGGGTTGAGGTGGGTTCATATCATTAATTACTGCTGTTGCTATTCTCTTCCATGCACTCCATGTACTGATCTCCCCTTGGACAAAAACTCCTGCCAGTGAGTAACTGGCCTTCAGTCCATCCCAAGCAGTTGTGGTGTTCACACAGCACTTGTGACCTGGGAATTTTTCCTAAAAGACTTGATATTTTTCATTAAAAGTAATTTCTTGTGTTCCTCTGAGAATGAAGTGTTTTGGAGAATCTGCTTGGCATGTGGGTAGGGCTTAGCTTTTTTTGTTTTTTATTCAACCCCCAGTGTGTTGGGTTAAAAAGCCAAGGACCAGGTCCTGCTCAGAGCAAATAAACAAAAAAATATTACAAGACACTGCAAAGCATCTGCGAGAAAATGAGGCTCTTCTCAGTGGGATTTCCTGGTTAAATACTTGAGATAAATGACGTTCATTTAAAATAAATGTAGCTAATCCCCTGTTTCTTGGGAGAGGCTCATGGGGTGGAGTGGATAAAGATTTAGATTCTTGCAGGGCTTAATACTTGTTCTCATTTACATGAGTATCTTACAGCAGCGTAACTCGGTGGGACCCTATTCTCTTATTTAAGCCAATAGAATTCAGCCTTGAATTCCCTTGCGTAAAACCCAAGTCAAGGAAGAATCAGTCATGTGGTCATTAAACATGCTTCAATTTTATTTATTGCCTTAGTTTGTTTTAATACCATAACGTCACTGCCACAATTGTACAAAGTTGATTGTTATATTTAAGATTTAGAAGGTGCAGCTCATCTTTTTGCGATGATACCACCTTCTAGTTTTAAAAGCCAGATGCTTGTAGAGTTGTGCAGTATTTTGCCATTTATATTCCTTCTTAAACCAAAGGGGTAAAAGGGTTTTGAAGTGAAATCTAAGTGAAGAGCTCGTTCAGAGCTACATGAGTGGGATGTGGTGCGGGGTCCCATTAGTGTGAGGGCAGATGAGGGCACAGGAACCTGAGACAGACCTTCGGTCGCTGCTTGATGGAGCATCTGGGCACGCTCGTGCCTTTAACTGTGCCTGCATCCACATGTCTGTCGCGGATGGAGCCATGCGCTTCACTCACAGAGAGAAGCAGCCATGCGTTCCTTGATATAAAGCAGGGGTTTAATAAAATTTGATGGTACAACAGCTATTTAACAAGATTGGATGGCACAGCAGCACACTTAGTCATTTACTGCACAGAGGACAGGGTCAAAGAGCTGTCAGGCAGCCCTCCCACTGAGTTGAGGTTCAGAAAGGACCCCCCTGGCTTCCTAAACTCTTTCTCAGAGAGGAGTCTGGGTGCAGCTGGATCCAGTCCTAGTCCCAGACTTGGCCAACGGTTTATGTCTACATGCACAATCAATCCTTTGTACCACTTAGCTAAGATTTCAAACTTTAGCCTGCTGTTAGTCACTTAGTGAGGATCTGTTGCAACAAGGAATCTCTTAACCTCGAGGAATAACCATGGGAGGTGTCCCTGCTCAAGGGGAGATCCTGATTGCAGCCCCTGCTGTGCAGCAGAGCTCCAAGGGCTGTTGACTGTTGGTGGAGGTAAGATGATTGATCCATGTTTGCACATCGGCCACAGCACCAGCATTGCTTATGGTAGCCTTTGGCTACTGTGTTATCTGTCTCCCCTAAAACCACCCTTGATCGAGGTGCAGCCATCACAACCAGATGATGACTACCCCGGGTGGTTATGGCTTGGGCAGGTTACTGGAGATAAAGACCAGGTTGGCACCTGGGAGGGAAGCAGATGGTCACAGCATCCTCCCTGCACTGCCAGTAGCTTTAAGGTTCGGATACAAGTGGGTACGTCAAGGGCTCAGCCTCACAAATCGGGCTTTGCATCCCAGGGCTGCTTCTGCAGCGGTGGGGGAGATCTGGTGGCTCTGGTCAGAGCCACGAGCGAAAGGATGTCCCTGGGGAACTGATCCATATTTGCTAAAGTGAAGCTTCATCTTCCAGTTCTCGATAGCAGCATGGCTTTCTGGCTGCTTCTCTCCATCTGTTTTAATTGAAGGAGGAAGAGGGAATAAAAGCCTTCCTGGCTTGTCCTTTATTAGAGGACCAGTCATACCATGGTGCTCCCTGAAGACAGGACCCGGGCAGAGCAGAGATGGGTCGTGGCACTGCACAGAATTTCCTCAAGCCTTCAGGAAATCAGTTTTCAGCCACTTCAAAGCACCTTTACCTAATAGTTCTGCAGTTCTGGCTCCAGTGCACCAGCCTCGTGCCCGAGCTCCCAGTGGTGGATGGACTCAATGTCCAGCCGAGCGAAGGATGATGTTCTGGGACAGCAGGTCCCGCTCGGGGCGGTGGAAGCTTTGCTACAAAATTAAAATGAAAGAGTAAATGTCTGGAGGGAAGGACCAGAGGGAAGCATCTGTCCCAGTCTGCTCAGTCTTGTCATATTAAACAGTAAAGATTATTTAAGTGCTTAAACTAATAAGGAAAATGAGCTCTGCTTTAATGAGTTTTTAATTGCATGCAGCAAGAGGCGATTGCCCCCACCTGTCAAAAAGCTATTCAGAGTCTTGCTGCCATTCCAATCTGCATTTAGATGAAGCGAAGGTGAAGTTAAAAAATCTTCTGTCCTAGTGCCTGCTATAAAATAAACCCAAACAATGTATAATTTCCATGCCCTAAAAAGAAATTGACCATCTATTGTCCTCCAAACTGTGAGCCGTGTGTCCAAGGGTGAGGTGTGAGACATGGATATTCCAGGCTGGGTAGGGAGACGGTGTTGGGGCTGACCAGTGCTGCAGCACCTTCCCCATCGTGCTGGGGAGCTGCAGGGCCCTTGGGCACCAAGAGTCACAGAATGGTGGGGGTTTGAAGGGTCCTCTGAAGGTAGTGCCATCCAACCCCCTGCCATAGCAGGGTCACCCAGAGCAGGTTGCACAGGAATGTGTCCAGGCAGTTTTGAATATCTCCAGAGAAGGAGACTCTACACCCTCTCTGGGCAGCCTCTTCCAGGGCTCTGCCACCCTCACAGCAAAGAAGTTTTTCCCTGTGTTCCAGTTTGTGCCCATTGCCCCGTGTCCTGTCCCCAGGCACCTCTGAGAAGTGTCTGGCCCCATCTTCTTGCCACCCACCCTTTAGCTATTGCTCAGCATCGATGAGCTCCCCTCTCAGTCTGCTCTTCTCCAGCTGAACAGCCCCAGGGCTCTCAGCCTTTCCTCAGCAGAGAGATGTTCTAGCCCCTTGTTATCTTCCTAGCCTCCACTGGACTCTCTCCAGTAGTTCCCTTTCTTTCTTGAACTGGGGAGCCCAGTGCTCCAGCTGTGGCCTTACCAGGGCAGAGCAGAGGGGGAGGATGACCTCCCTTGACCTGTTGGCCATGCTCTTTTGAATGCACCCCAGGAGACCATTTGCCTTCTTGGCCACCCCAGGGCTCTGGCTCTGCTGGATAAATCCCGCTGTGGAAAGCTGCCTCCAGCTGGATCCTGAGCAGCCTCTGCTGAAAGCTGCTCCTTCCCTTATGTCACCTGTGGGTGACAGAGACGGGGACCCAGCTGGCTATTTCTGTGGATCCAGCTAAAGGTGACAAGTTGGTAATAGAGCTGTCTGAGGAGTTGGGCTTGACATCAGCGGGATTTTCATGCTGTGAGTACACAGCAGGGCTCGATAACAAGTTTCACTACAAACACAGGTGAATGGTTACATCTTGAATTTCTGAGAGACTCTGCCACACGCTTCCCTCGAACTGTCAGTGTTTAGTCTGGGCCTGTGGTTTGATACAAATACATTTCGGAAATTGAGGAGGAATTATTGCGATCCAGCACATGGGTACAAATATAAGCCCGATCAAAATCCATGCTAAAATGGACTGTTCTGATTTTTTTTGTGTGTGTTTCGCTAAAAGATAGTGTCCAAAATAAGCATTAAGCACAGGGCACGGACATTGCATTAGGCTTGTCAGGCTGTTAGATATGACCAAGGGAAGCTCTAGAAGATACAGAGGGTGTGGGGGCTGGTTGTGTGAGATGGGGCAGTGTCACTGTGCCCCACTAACAGGCTGTCAATAACGGCTTTCTGTCTGTGGCTCTGGGTCCTCGCTCACAGCAGAAGGGCTGGCACCATCTACCGTGTTCTGCAGCAGGGGCCACTGAGGCTGAAAATTCACCTCCTGCCTTCCAGTTGCAGTATCTCTACTCCCATGCACAAATCCAGGCTGGAGAATGGCTGGAGAGCAGCACCTGATGGGGGTGTCGGTGGATGAGAAGTTCAACATGACCTGGCAATGTGTGCTCGCAGCCCAGAAAGCCCCACACATCTTGGGCCGTGTCCCCAGCAGCGTGGCCAGCAGGGTGCAGGGGGCGTGCTCCCCCTTTGCTCAGCTCTGGGGAGATCCCCCTGCAGGGCTGCCTCCAGCTCTGGGGCCACCAACAGCAGAAGGACATGGAGCTGTTGGAGCAGGACCAGAGGAGGCCACGGAGATGCTGGGAGAGCTGGAGCCCCTCTGCTGGGAGGACAGGCTGAGAGAGTTGGGGGGGTTCAGCCTGGAGAAGAGAAGGCTCCGGGGAG